>APFE031678653.1:0-56893 GCA_000404065.3 Pinus taeda
CCACAAGTATGGATGGCCTAATAATACATCACAAACATCCAGAGGTGTAACATCACACAATACCTCGTCTGTGAATGGTTTGATGCTGTAGGGAAGGCGGCGCTGCTGGCGAGCTTTGAGATCTCGTCCTTCATGAAGCCACCTGATACTGTACGGCTACAGGTGTGGTGTAGTCGGTAGGCCCAACCGCTTCACGACCTCTACTGAAATAAGGTTCTTTTGGCTGCCACTGTCGATAATGAACTGCAGCGGTGAGCCCTTCACCCACATCTGTGAGTGGAAAAGACGCTCCCCCTCCTCTAGGTCTTTGGGCTCATTCTTTTGGATCTTGGTAGTGGCAACAGTGGCATTGGGATCCACATTAATGATCTGCTTCCCTTTTCCATTCCCCTTGTTGGGTTCTAGCTCAGGGTCTAAACATGTATCTGATTTGGAAGCCTTCAACTCAGCCACCAAAGACTGCTTGGTCCGACAGTCACTTGTGTTATGAGTGGGACTCTTGTGGAACTCATACCACTTCCCTGTGTCCTTCTTCAGCTTCATGGTGTTGTTCTTTTCTTGTGGCTTCGATGGGTTGTCTTAGGTCACCCTGCCTTGGCTTTGTCCTTTGGTCTTTAGATTTGCAGATCCAAAGTCTCGCTTCTTCTGTTTGAAATTTTGCTCGATTTTGACGGCGTATCGGTATGCTGTGCCGAGTGAGGAGATGTTCAAGAACTCCATCTCTTCCTCGATGTATCTATGTAAGCAACCACGGTATTTGAGCACCAGATGCAACTCAGAATCTTTGATACCCAACTGTGTGCGAAGGGTATGAAAAATTTTTGTGAACTCTGGCACATCTTGGTCTCGTCCCTACCACAGTGTGGTCCATCTGATGTATTTGTCCTCATAGCTTTTGACAGGGTAGTATTTCTCCTTGATGGCATCCCGGAATGAATCCCAGGTGGGTGCGGCTGAAAATAGTGAGCCTGTGCAATCATCCTTCTACTCGCAGTAGGTTTCCTACCAGTCCTTGACGTGGGGGGCTACTTTGAGAAGAGTGAAAACAATATTTTCCTGACTTGAAAATTCATGAACAGAAAAATAACCCTCTAGTAGATTTAACCATTTATCTACCGCATCCGCGTCTATTTTACCCTCGAAGATGGGGATTTCAAAATTCACTTGTACCTTAAACAGTGTGGCGTTTCTAGAGTAGTTGCTGGAAGTCGATGCGTCGCTTCTGGGTAGCCACTGAAAGATTTGCGCAAAGCTATCCATCATCGCGTTCCTTTGCCACTCAAGGGCTTCTTCGAGCAAGATTTTGATAGGATCTCCTACTCCCTCATCTTTCTTCTCATCCTCCATGGGAGGCCGTCGGGATTTGCAAGGCTGGTCTTGCAAAGGTTCGACCAATTCAAGCCCTAACTCCTTATATCCCGACCTTGTGGGGGACATGTAAAGAAAAACAGAGAAAAAGTAGACCGCTCCGATACCACTGATCCAGATTTAAATAGGAATGCAACAAATTATAGAGATAATCATAGACACAAAGATGCAGTGGAAATAATACTTCATTTCATTAATGGAAAATACTGAAATATGATTACAACCAGAAATGGAAATAAACCAGCTAGGGTGATGGTAGCTTATCTCTGAGAAGAGATGTGGCGGCTACATGCCTTTGAACTATTTTGAAATGTGTTACAATGAGGCTCGAAGGCCTATTTATTATTGACAAACAATGGAAAACCCTTCACATTCCAAAACCTAACCCTAGAAGATGAAATGCCAAATTGTGGGCCCCGTTTTGGGTAAATTGGTACATCAATTTCCTGGGGTCGTAAATTTGGCATACGATCTTCGTTTGACGCATATGATAGCTCGTTAGAAAGATCTATCCGAGAAATACCACTTTAGGAAGAGCAACATCGGTCCATGGACCCATGTTGCCCCCAGATTTCCAAAAAAACGTCATTTAGGGCCTCAAAACGGCTCCGAAAGTTCAGGACTTGAAAAAACTGCTAAAAATAGTAAATTGTGCTACAATTATGTAAACTGAAAAACTGAAAGAGACAGTTGCGGGGGTCCAAATGGGATAGGTGGGTGGCCACCAACATCCACTTGGATCATATCTTTATATGCATGTGGATATATTTCAAATCTAGGTCACTGAATAACTCTTTGTCGCTAGTTATGGGGAATGAAGATCCATTGCCTAAGTACCATAAACTTCCCATCATTGATGACACCATGCATGAAATGAGCGAAAAGTCCAATTCGAATTGAGAGGCCAAAGCCTCACCCGCCACTCCTCCTGAGGACTTCTTCTTGGACCTCTTGAGTGGAAAATTTGTAGCAAAATAACCCAACTGATGACAATGAAAGCACTTAACTTTCTTCATGTCTTTCTTCTTACCTCCATGATAAGAATATGAATTGCAATTGGAAGCTTTCCCTTTCCCTTTCTTCACCTTAATCACTAAGGCATAGTTCTCTTCATCATCAGTCTGTGATGAAGAGCCATCCCTAGTGTTCCTCCTAATCTCCTCCTGCATCAAAGTCGACCATCGTCGTTCCCAATCTAGAAGCTTCTCCTAACAATTAATAGAGTCCTGATAACTATGCCAACTCTTTGGGAGTCCTAGAAGAGCAAGACTCACCATATCATCCTCGACAACTATGATTCCAACACTTCCAAGTTCATCACGACATTGAGTGAACATGGTCAAGTATGTTGGAATAGTCTCGCCTTTCTCCATTTTGATTTTTCGGAGTTTGTCATTCAGTCCCAATTTGCTTTGGTCACTAATATTTTGGTACAAGCCTGTCAATGCTTTCCACATAGCATACAGAGTTTCCTTGCCATGGAGACTCGAGACAATGTGGTCTCGAACTCCCTCAAGGATTATCCGCCTTGCCTTCACCACGCACTTCTTCCATTCGACCATATTCTGTGCATCTGATGTTATTGTATTAGGAATTTCTTGATCAACGAATTCCTTCAAGCCATAATCCTCTAACACATGCTCCATCCTATCCCTCCAAGCTATAAAATTCAATCTGCCTTCCAATGCGTACTCAAGCGCGAACCATAGAGTGCCATCTACCGATCCTGAAGTACGTATTACAAATTCAAATTTCACCTACAATCCAAAACTTAAAACTTCAAAATCTCCTTTGGTATGTTGTTCTCAGCTCTAATGCCATGTAAAATATCCTATAGATTCACAAACTCATGCAATCTACTGAAGCACGAGAAGATAATTTACTTCTACTTCCAACCAACAAAATCCAGAAGATCGATGAAAACAATAAACAAGAGGAAGATAAAAAAGAACACATAACACAATAAATATCAGGGGAAATCCGCAACTAGAAACCCCCAATATTTGTATTGCATTAAATCAGAAATCCAAGATAATAATACGATGCTTGTTCTCACAAGAACAATCCCAGCACTCAGTATAATAAATCCTCAGATCACAAGCAATCTCTTGGCCAACGCTTAGCCAATTCCGCAACTCTCCAAGCTCCTACTTCCCTATGCAATTCCTATGGCTGCATAGTGTTAGAAAATTATATATTACGGAGCAATGGAACACATAAAATAGTGCAGAAATATAAACACAGAAAATGCATAAAACAAGAGAGACAGAGATATATGTGGTTCACCTAGTTTGGGCTACATCCACCCCAAATAGCCAGTCCTTCCTTTCTATTATACAGCAAAATGAAGAGACACAACCTATAGTAGATCCACTGTAATATCCTCTATTTTCTCTCACAGGTTCACCTCTCTGCTTTTCACTCTGAGAATACACATCTATTACACAGACTCAATACAATGTCCTCATACAAAGAGAGGGGTTTCCTTCTAGGGCAAGAAACCCTAAACTAAACATAAGTTCTACCATCAAATCGTCTGCCTAATGAACGGCCCAAATTGACTAGAAATTACTATACTTTTACAAGGCAATTTTACATCTGTTTTTAGCTTCGGGGGCGGTGCCCTCGAACCCCTGCTAGGGGACTGCTGGTCCCCAGACCCTAGCAGGGGGGACAAGTCCCCCCCACATGGAGGGGTGTACAAACTTCCTGGGGTATACATCCGATTGAAACAAAGACCTCTAAACAATCATGCTCCATACTCAACAATCTCCCTCTTGGAGAATGATTGTAGCAACTCCATCGCTGCTTCATTTGTTGGACAATGACTCCTCTTTGGACCTGGCTGTTTCTCATCTTCATCGTCATCCTTGAAGACCAATTGAAACTGAGCATATTCTTAGTTTCTCCCTAGTTACAACTTTTGTTAGCATATTTGCAGGATTCTGGCTAGTATGTATCTTTTCCAGCTTCAACTCTCCATCTTCCAACACTGATTATATCAAATGGTACTTGAGCTATATGTATTTAGTCATAGAATGAAATGTTGAGTTCTTTGCAAGATGAATGGTACTTGGCTATCATTGTATAATGTGCCATTTTCATGCTCCTTACCTAATTCACCCATAAACCTTTGTAACCAAATTATTTCTTTACTAGCCTCTGTAGCAACAACATACTCTGCTTCTGTTGTTGAAAGTGCAACAACACTTTGGATTTTTGAAACCCAACTGAAAACTATTCCACCAATAGTAAATACATATCCTGTAGTGCTCCTCCTGTTATCTTTGTCACCTACCATATCTACATCAACATATCCATGTAAAGAAATTTTTGAACCACCAAAGTATAATGCTTGATTTGTGGTACCTTTCAAATATCTGAGAATCCATTTCATTGCCATCCAATGTTCCTTTCCTGGATTGTTCATGTACCTACTTACAACACCCACTGCATGTGCAATATCAGGCATCGTGTAGACCATTGCATACATTAAGCTTCCAACTGCTGATGCATATGGAACTTTAGACATATAATCCATGTTTTCTTGGGTCTTTGGGCACATTTCCTTGCTGAGTTTGAAATGGCTAGCAAAAGGTGTACTAACTGGTTTTGCATTGTGCATGTTAAATCTTTTCAACACCTTTTGTATGTACTCATTCTGAGACAATGTTAATTTACGATTTTTCCTTGCTCTAGTTATTCTCATACCAATGAATTTGCCAATATTCTTTTGAGCACATTTATTTCCTGCATGTTAGATCCTGCAACAAGCATGCCATCTACATACAATAACAATATAATATAGCTTCCATCATTTTGCTTTTTCAGATAAACACAATGATCAGAGTGACATCTAGTGTAACCTTGTTCAGACATAAACTTGTCAAATTTTAGATAGCACTACCTTGGAGCCTGTTTTAAGCCATACAAGCTCTTCTTCAACCTACACACTAGTTTCTCCTTCTCTTTCGCTTCATATCCTTGTGGCTGCTGCATATATATCTCTTCCTCCGAATCCCCATGGAGAAAGGTTGTCTTTACATCTCACTGCTCAAGATGAAAATCTTCAACCACCACTAGACTTAAAATAGTTTTGATTGAAATCATTTTAACAACAGGAGAAAATATTTCATCAAAATCAATACATTTCTTCTTTGCAAACCCCTTCACCACAAGTCTAGTTTTGTACCTCTGTTTTCCTCCATCTTCTTCCTTCAGCCTGTAAACCCATTTATTCTGCAATGTAGTTTTACCTGCAGGCAACCTGACTAAGTCCCAAGTCTGGTTATGCTTTAGGGAGTCCATCTCTTCTTCCATGCCTACCTCCCACTTCTTCCTTATTTCAACCTTCATTTCTTCTTCATAGCATTCGGGTTCACCGGAATTAGTCAACAATAAATAATATAATGAAGGAGAGTATCGTTCAGGGGGTCTACTTATCCTGGTAGATCTTCTAACACCGCTTTTAGGTGTTTAGGGTGCCTGTTGATATTGTGGTGGTTGCTGCTGTTGTGGTTGTTGATTATTATTATCTTTAGGCACCTTTACTTTTCCAGTGATTTCATCAAGAACTGCGTATTCCTTTTTTTCTTTTTCCTATTTCCTTTCTTGCAATTGATTCTTATACAAGATTTTTTCATTGAATATTACATCTCTGCTCCTAATGATTTTGTGATTTTCGTAATCATATAAGAGATAACCAAAATCATTAACACTATATCCATTAAGGGTACATTTCTTTGACTTTGTCTTAAACTTTGTTCTATTTTCTTTATCAATATGGACAAAGGCCTCACAAGAGAAAGGCTTTAAAAAAGATCAGTTTACCTTTTTACATGTCCATGCTTCCTCCGGAACACCACCATCAATGTAACTTGAAGGCCCTTTGTTTATTAGATAAACAACAGTATTTACAGCATCTGCCCAAAACTGTAAAGGCAATCCTGCATGCAATCTTTTGCACCTTGCACACTCCATGATTGTCCTGTTCATCCTTTCTGACACACCATTTTCTTGTGGTGTTCTTGGAAGTGTCTTTTCTCTACGAATTCCATGCTTTGAGCAATACCTATCAAAATATTTGTTGTAATATTCACCTTAATTGTCTAATCTAAGACACTTCAATTTCTTTCCTGTCTCAATCCAACCAAAGCTTTCCATTTCTTGAAAGTATCAAATACATCAGATTTATTCTTAATGCAATAAATCCAAGTTTTTCTAGTTGCATCATCAATAAAAGTAACATAATAACGACAGCCACCAAAAGATGATACCCGAGCAGGTCTCCATACATCTGTATGCACAAGCTCTAATTTTTCATTCTTCTTTTCTTTCCCAACTCTCAAAAATCTGACTCTCTTCTATTTTCCATAAATGCAATTCTCACAGAAGTCCAAATCAACATTCTTCAAACCTGGCAACAAATTCCTTGAGTGAACAATATTCATCCCTTTTTAACTCATGTGTCCAAGCCTATGATGCCATAATGCTGCACTTGCTCCTTTCGAAGTTAAAGCATTAACAGAGTTAGAAATACCATTGAATAAATACAATGTACCAACCTTTTCACCTTTTGCTATTACGAGGGCTCCTTTGATGACCTTCCAAGCTTTATCTGTGAAAGTTGTCACACAACCTTCACTGCCTAAATGCCCTGTTGAAATCAAATTTTTCTTTAGATCTGGAACATGCCTTACCTCCTTTACTAGCCATTGGTTTCCATTCTGCTGTTTTCCAAGAACCTTACCCATTCCAACAATTTTACAGGGTATATCATCACCCAAACGAAATTGTCCAAAATCTCCTTGAACATAGTCATGAAAGTATTTCTTATCAGGTGTGGCATGGAATGAGGCCCCTGAATATACCACCCAGGAATCAGTAATATTTTCGAAAGAAAGAATCAAAGCATCTTGTAACACCTCACCTATCATATTTGCTTCATGATTGTTTTCTTGCAGTGAATATCGTTTTTTTCCCTTTAGAGATCTACAGTCTTTCTTTAGGTGTCCTATATTTCTTCATTTCCAGCACACTATCCCCGATCTGGACTTGGATGTGCCATTCCTTGATTTACTGTGATATCCTGAGCTTTTTGATCTTTCCATTTTTCTTCCCCTAGACTCTGCACTCAAAGCATTTCCCGATGTCTCACCGGATCTTTTCCGTCGCATTTCCTCGCTAAGGATAGCACCGACAACATAATCAAACTTTAAAGTACTAGATCTAGACACAGAGGTTCTAATGGCCATTACCAAACCATTCCAAATTTTGGCAATGAGAACAAGAATAATAGAGCTCTAACTTCATCATCAAATTTTACCCCTACGAAACATAATTGACTTGTAATAGTATTAAAATCATTTAAATGATCTGCAATAGACCCACCTTCCGACATCTTTATATTAAATAATTGTTTCATAAGAAATACCTTGTTTGAGGCCGAGGGTTTTTCATATAGTTTCTCCAACGCCTTAATCAAACCCTCTGCCATTGTTTCCTTCGAAATGTTGAAGGCGACCGACGTTGCAAGGCATAGCCGTATTGTTTCGAGTGCCTTCCTATCAAGAAGGTTCCATTCTTCATCTTCCATATTCGTCGGCTTCTTTGATTTTCCGCCCAATGGTAGGTATAGATCTTTCTGATACAGATAATCTTCCATCTACATCTTCCATAGCGATAAGTTTTGGTCATTAAATTTCTCAACCCTAAACTTACCATTTTCCGCCATTGCTCCCACTCGAACTAAGAACCCTTCTTTCCTACGCATTTATCAGCCAAATAGACCTTTGCCTCTGATACCAGTTGTTAGAATATTAAATATTACGGAGTAATGGAACACATAAAATATTGCAGAAATATAAACACAGAAAACGCACAAAACAAGAGAGACACAGATATACGTGGTTCACCCAGTTTGGGCTACGTCCACCTCGAACAACCAGTATTTCCTTTCTATTATCCAGTAAAATGAAGAGACACAACCTACAGCATATCCGCTGTAATATCCTCTGTCTTCTCTCACAGTCTCACCTCTCTATTTCTCGCTCACACAGAATACACATCTATCTCACAGCCCCAAATACAATGCCCTCATACAAAGAGAGGGGTTGCCTTCTAGGGAAAAAAACCCTAAACTAAACATAAGTTCTACCGTCAGATCATCCTCCTAATAAACGGCCCAGATTGACTAGAAATTACTATACTTTTACAAGGCAATTTTATAGATGTTTTTAGCATCGGGGGCGCTGCCCCCGAAACCCCCCGCCAGGGGGGGGCTCCCAAAGGTCGTAGCTGCCCCCATTTTGAACTGGGATCCAATGTGGCGGTACTTTTGAATATAGAAGATAATCAGGCTCCACACCCAACACAAGGTTCAGAGTGGTGGTCATGAAAGAATGGAGCGTGAATGTATTGCAGTGGATGAGACACAGGTGAATTCTCTAAGCGACTTCTCTTGAACATACTGACGACATTGAAATGGATTGTTAATGTTAACCCCAAAGATGGATGGTACGATGGACCAATGGTGATATGACCAGTGAACCGAATAACCCAAATTGATTCAGACGTGGAGTGAAAGTGTCATGTTCAAGAGCGACTTGCTACCAATAAAGTTTCTTCAAGTTTTCTTCCCAATTTTCCCCAGTCATTGCTGACCAGTACCTCTTTATTTTTATCAAGCTTGAGGAGGATAACATATGATTTTTCTATAATTCGCCCTTCGGGCGAACCCGTTGCTATTTTTTAACGAGCCTAGCGATAGTGAAACTCGTTCTCGTTTATATGGACAAGTTTGTGGCTATTGATTTTAACAAGTTTAATGACAATGATAAATCGATCCTTTTTCAATTTTAGAGAGTCTAAAAAGGGACGGAAAGGAAACTCTAATAATCCTTTTTCGTCATAAAATCCCTTAAGTCCGAAAAAGTATAAAATAATACGAAAGGGATGAATTTTCGATAGTTTTAATGAGCCGAACAAGACAAGCGCTCGATATTTTTGTGTAATAATCCCTCAGGTCCAAAAAGATTAAAATCTAGAGGAGGGATAGCACTTCCAATAGCTTTAACGAGCTGTAGAGGCCAATCACTCAGCAATCTTTTCATATTTTACGAGTCAGATGAAAAGAGCTTAAAGGAGACTCGTTTTTTAAGGAACGAGTGATGATTTTGGGTAGCAGCTGATTCCAGGTAAGTTTTGGAATTTTCCAATCACGGTAGTGTCACAAGGATGGCTAACAAGATCACTCATCACAGATGTTCCTCAAAAAGGGTAAACAATCAAATGGAGGCATATGATTGGCTAAAATAGAGTGGAGGTGATGATGAGAACACAACCAAGGCTCAAAAGCTGATGATAATGCATTCACAATGGTTATTTACTGGAGATTGGTTCATTTTTTAATGAGCTTAAACTCTGAGGGAAACATTTGCTCATTGCTTAGGTTTAATTTTTAATGAGCTTGAACTTTACATAAAAACTTCTCGTCGTTGGTTTATTTTTTAATGAGCTTGAACCCTGCAGTAACACTGCTCGTGATAATTTTGCATGCCCCCAGCATAATAATGCAAATCGAGGTGCATGCCCCCAAGCTTCATTGCATTCAACACGATGGTTGGAATGAAGGTTTACCTCCAAGATATTTGAAAGACTCGACTTGGATTTTACGAGATCGTAATCAAAGACTCGATTTGGAAAGGGAGTTGTTTCATTTTTTAATGAGGTTGACACAATAAAAGAACTATCCTCATGACTCCTTGTTTCATTTTTTAATGAGGTTGACACGAGATAAGAACCATCCTCGGAATCCACCGTATTTACAGTATTTGACAGAAAATCAAAAACTGAGGGATGTTCAAGGTCACTGGAATTATCTTCCTTACAGTCAGGAAGATGGGAACGATGGTGGTAATCTTCCCATGGTGCCCCATCAATCATCATTAACTGAAAAATTCCTTCGTCTATAGAGTGTACATCTACCAAGGATCTAAAGAGGTGCCATATTCCTTAGACCTATTTATCCAAACACTCGATGAGAGTTGATTTGATTTTTCCCCCTAGGCCAAGAAAATTGATTGCTACAATATTTCTATTAGGAAAATCATCCATGCTAACAAAATGTTCAAGAATCTTCTAAATCTAGAAGATATCATGTTGCAACTTCCCACTGTGGCCAGTTCCACCAGATTGTTTGGAGGTGGTAGGGCAAAAGTACCCATTAATGTAGGGTCTTTTAGTAGGTCTACTCTGATATTTTGAAGCGAATGAGGGCTTCCATGGATCATTGGAATGCTTCCTGTAACTTGTGAACTGTTGGGGAGAAAAGTTTGTAGGTTGACGATTATAATTCCTCCTTGGAAGTGAAATGCAACCTTCCTAAAGTACGTCGACACAATGGTAGCCATAGCATATATCCAGGGTCGTCCTAGTAGGATGTTGTATTCGAGGTTTCCGTCGATAACTTCAACATCAATTTCTACTGTTTTTCCCCCCAGTTCAAGTTGCAAGTTACTCATTATCCCATATGGGGTGTATGTTCGTCCATAAAATGCTTTTAATGCCAACGATGATCTCAACAAGGGTGGAAATCCTAAATTTTTCCAGAAACTCTTCAACATAATACATGTAGATGCCCCCTCATCAATAATTGTTGGATGTACAGTTTTGTTGAGGGCTTTCACTTGAATAAGGAAAGCTAGTTGAGCTGGTAACTGAGGGTCATATCCTTTGTGATTAAAGGACACAATATTGGAATCCGTTGGGCCAATCCCACCTATTGATGATAATAAAGCCTGCTTTTGGGAGGGGCAATTTTGTAGTACCTCAAGTGTCGACATAGCAGATGGCGATTGGGCCAGGTCCTCTAGTATATTATAATTCTATGCTTCTCTGGCACGAGGATTAAATGTCGATTTGTGTAGTACTCCCTTCGGTGGATTTATCGTTAGCTCAGGAATGATGGGTGGCACAACTTCGGTCGAAGTTGTTGTCAAACTACTAGGTTGATCATTAGCCTTGTTGTTCGACAGCTGTGGATTCCTGTAATCTTTATTCCTTGTCAATATCAAAGCACCATTCTGCTGTTTCGAGATGGACAACATAGGCACTTGGGATCGAGAAGCATTGTCATTAGCAACCAGATTGGTTCCCAGGTTTGGAAATGGATTAGTCAATACCACTGAGGTTTTTGAACTCTTAAAGAATTTCTTAACTTCAGCTTTATATGGACAATCTCTCGTCCGATGATCCTCATCACATATCTGACACCCCGCAAGGGTTTTCCTTTGCAGCAGAAGGGTTTGCAGAAGATTTTTTAGGAGACAACTCCTCCTGCTTCTTCTTTTTCCTTTTCTTTTTCTTCTTGCCCCCTGGTTTCTTCGGTTGTTTTCCCTTGTCGGTCGACACGACATTAACCTATGAGGCTAGAAGTTCTTCATTTGCATTTTGACTGGAAACTGTGCGGGCTTTCTTGGATGTAGCCTTTACGGTTTTCGTGCTAGTCGTACCTATCACGCCATTGCCGACATGAGAGTCTTTGTTTGATTTAAGAGGGGGAGGAACGAAAAATTATGGTCTAGGAGCACCAGGGATTTTATCGTAGAGCATGCCAGATTAAGTATAGATCGAGTCTAGATATTGTGCACGAGCAATAACTTGCTCTTCAGTGACGACTCCTCCCTTTGCCACATCTTCTGTTAGGTCCCTATAATACTAGTGATTACCCCATTACTATTGTAGTTATACCCCTTATTAATATTTTTGTGCCCCTATTGTCCCCATAGTGTTATTACTGTGCCCCATAGAATCCCTCTATTGTTATTTTTGTGGCTTTATATTATTATTGTTAGGTCAGCTGGGTTATATTGTGACTCCGTAGACTCCTATATATAGAAAGGAGGTTTTGTCATTTGAATCATCCAAGAATTGTTCATTTATGTAATGTAAAGGAGGTTGCCCCCTCGAAGAGGCTGAATTCTAAGGCGTTGATCTATCTTTTCTTGAGATGGTTTCATAACATGCTTATTGCTCTGCACTAGCTCGAGTCATAAATATGCAAGGGTCGTTGTGGAACTATCCCAACGGTTTTTATAGGAACATGTGAATTTGAATTCAACCCTTCCCTCCAATTATGATTCATTAATATCTTCTTGGTGGCAGATCTTTTTGTATCTAGCTTAGAACTCCTATCTTAATGGCCCATTTCTCACTCCTCTCTGTCGTAACTCAGACTTCTTGTCATGAACAGTGATGGCAACGGTCACCTCCCAGCCCTCCCACACGGCAGTGCAACCCCTTCAGCTCGACCGCGATCCTGCTAACCGACTGGCCCTGCATGGAACCTTCTTTCCATGAAGGTCTCCCGTAGACTTGTTTATAGTCCTGCGCCTCCTTTCAACTGCTTGAAACACTAAGACGGTGCTTCCCACAGCTAATCCGGTGGTCACACCCCAGGTGCGAGATTTCAAGTTCACTGCTAGCCCAGGCTGCAGGCACCTTTCGAGTACCTTCATATCCGTTAGCCCATCGTCCTCTACTGCATATGGTACGCTCCTCTGTTGGTGTGGTCATAGCCATGATAGTAGGGTCTTAGCGCGTTCTAGTACTGAGGTAGAACTAGCCAAGCCTGGTTCCCTTATTTGCAGATTTGCACGGCCCACTTGTGCAACGCCAATTTCAATTTTGTTGATTTCTTCATCCAACATTGCACTTTTCCTCCTAAGCCGCGCCCATTCTTCATCGATTTCAAGAAGCTTTCTGCTGTTGCACCTAATGGCTTCTTGCAGCCATCGAATTATTTTTCCCAGGACCTTTGCGAAGGTTGCACTCTGGAGAGTTTCTTCTGTCCTCTTATTTCCATCTTGTCTCACCATTGATAAGATCACATTCGCCCTCCTCCTTTTGCCGATGGTCCATCGAACCCCAGGTACCCGTAGATTCCCATCGGTTTGCCTTATTAGGTGAACTATGTTCGTACTCCCACCTGTTTTCCTTATTTCTTTGTCACGAACAGCTGGCGAAATGCATCGCTTTTTCTGCTATCGTGGCGGATTCTAATTCTTGGTTCTTGGTCGGGTGGGCGGTCGCACAACATATATTTGCATCCTATGCCGCTGGGGGATGCTCAAGCCGCTTTGCACCCACCTTCTATATTCGTGCCAGGTCCTCCTAGTCTTCTTATATGTATTCCTTCTTGGTGTAGTTGTCGCGCGCAGTGCCCCCAATTGCGCACCGTGCTGCTTCCGTTCCAGTATCATCTTTTCATAGTGGTCTACGGATTCCTCTTCATATGTTGCGCCCTCATTCGTTGGCAGTTCCATTGCTTCGGTCATCACGCATCGTAGCAATCTAACCATCTCATTATAGTTTAGCGTTGTTACTTCGTGCAATTGGTTCTGCCATCGCGCTATCTCTTCATCAGAATTCGACGTGCAGGAACTATCGCATTCCCATGAGATTCTCCCATCCATTGTTGGGTTTACCCAATCCTGGTCTTGTGCTTTTATCTGGTAGACGCAGTCCAGTTCATCGTCGTTGTCCTCATCGCACATAGGTTCAGTGTAGCACGCGCCTTTGGTTGGGTCCAGCAGAACTACTACACACAGAGACTTTTTCTCGAATATCATTTTTTATCTCTTTAGGTTGATGACTCCATTCATGTTCGTGGCCCAGTCTATCCCTAATAATTCGGGGTAAGGATTGTTGTCATCCACAATTTCTATTACCTCAAAGTCTGTTTGTGTTCTCGTGCCTTCAATATCCACTGTGACTCCTTGTAATCTCCCCATGGGTAAGATCTTTTGTTGGTTCACCATTCGTAGTTGAATAGGAGATCATTGTAGTGTGGGCCTACCCATACATTCCCAGGTCTGTTTAGGTAGCACATTTGCATCCAACCCCAAGTCTAGAACAACTTGATCCATCTCATAGTCACTAATCTATGCAGTTAATCGCATTTCATGCCAGGCGCACAAAGCATGCTTGCCTAGTTTCCAGACCATGCGTGGTTCACCCGACCATGCACACCTAGTTATCAGCTCTTACAATCCCTTAAGTGCTTTATTGTCTTTATAAAGAGTTGTGTTTTGATGCATTTTTCTTGATTGATGCATTATTTGGTTGTCTCTCTTCCTTCATTAGTTTAGCCTTCATCAAATGAAAATATTTCATTTTTATCATTTAGTTGCATCATAGGAATTCAGGTGACATCGTTGAGTCATCAAATTGAAACTTAATTGAAGATAAACTCAAATTTACCTCAATCAACCTAAGGAGAATTTGTAACCTAACAAAAATATATAGAGGTCTAGGCTAGAGACGTGTTACGGCATCTTTAAACATAACAGTTGTCGTTAAATGCCTACATTGTATCCCGGGGCTGAAATCGTGTCCCAATACAAAATTATATCGAAGCTACTCCAGTACTTTCGAGTATATATGAGGCACTTCAGTATGGCAAGTATATAGGGACACTCTCATCGAATGGTTATGCACCAGACAATGCTAATGTGGACTTGTGTTCCCCGTACCATCGAGTATAAATTGGGAGATCCCACTAGGTTGCTATCTTTTAGCCACAAAGGTAACCGAGTCAACCGCCTTGTAAATGTGATACACCGAACACAACATTTGGGGAGATCGGTCATCGTATGTCAAGTCCTTGGTTTTGGCTAAAGTTTATATAACAGTTCACGAATACTTAGTAAACCCTCTTGCCTAGCATTACCTGTTTTGATTTATTTGTTGTTTCGTGTCATAAAATTAACTACCAACAATAACATGTTGAACCCAGGCAGTTGCTTCTTGGCCTCACATTGAGTAAATTCCTTGTAAATTTTAATTTTAATCAGCCCTCAACGAATCATCCCTTCTCCTTCTGCTCTTGAGAGAAGTCACTGTGGTTGAACCATTAAGTTCACCTCACAGTTCCCCTTTGTTGTCTGATAATGAATGGTCTTCACAAGGAGTTTATCCTAAACATTCACAGTCACTTGAAACTCAAGGTTTTAAACTTGGAATTGTCCCAAGCATCCTACCCCTTGCTTCTCGTCCTCCACCTTGAGATTCATCGTCATCTCAGGAGTCTGATCCAGAAACCCCTAAGAGTACACAAAGGTTTGTTTTATACCCCCCAAATGGATCATTCTATGCTAACTACCTGTGCCTCTAGTCTCAACGGCATCAGCCCCCCCTGGCCAAATAGTTTGCAAATACCAGACAATGATCCTTATCATGACCCTAGCCTTTACATTTTATGCACCACACCTCTTCACGCGTTTCTGGCCGAGGCACCTTATCCTGTTTCAGACTTTACATCTCGAAGCATAGATTTTGCAGTTGTGTGTGGATTTGTTGAACTCCCAACCCAGGATCCTATATGGAAGTTTCATGCAACCTCATCGCTATCTCTAATTCTTCAGCCTAGGTTGAGATCTTTTGATGTGATAGCGTCATCCTCAGATGTGGTGACAAAGACGCCACAAACCACGCATGGTGTTACGCATCCATTAACATCATGTTAGCTTCACGGATTGTACTTTTCAGTCTCTGATCCAAGTCCCAAGGGGTCTCTCCTGGTAGCATCACGATCTCCTTGAACCCGATGATCGACTATGTCGCTGATTTCGGCCGACTAAATTCTTTGTTTAATGCATCCTGGATCTCGGCTATTCCCGCACTTGGATGATCACTAGAGTGCTCTATATAACACGTCAACATGTGGTCCTACAGCGTGCTTAGCAAAGTAGCCTTTTTGACGTTATCATCCGTAATTCCTTGGACTTCCCATACTACCTTTACCATGAACCAGAACTGATCTGGTTCCTCATTTCCTACGCCTCTAAATACAGGCAACGTGATTGCGCTCACCATTCCAACCCTTGGAGGTGGTGGAGGTGGGGTAGGTGAAGATGGGATTGATGTAGGTGAAGTGGGTGATGGTCTGGATGGAGGTGGTAACAGTGGAATGTGCTGCTTTAACAACCAGACCGCGCTTCTCGAAGAGAACCCAACGAGCTCCTCTTTTCTTTCTCGCGAAAGTGAAATCAAGGGACTATTCTCTAATCCTTCGATCCCTTGGTAGCCTCTTCCGCTCCGCATTACCCTAGACATCAATGGATTTGCATAACCCATTTTTCACATAACAACATTTTAATCCAAGTATTCAACAATTTGATGTACTTACCTTGCTGTCCTTTGAGAAAACGCCTTTCGGCTTTGTTGTAGCTGATGGTTGTGTCTATCGCAAATTCAGTGATAAACCCTCCTATTATGCAATCCAACCAATGATCTATGGCCCGCACGATCTTATCCTCAAATGCCTCTAGCCTACGTACTAACTCTAGAGTCCACACTATCGGTTGATCAAGTCTACACCTTCCCAGACTATCAACTAGTCTCGCAATCCACTCATACAGTTCTAGCGAGAACGTCACGAAGAAGATCTCATGGATCTCCGTATATATGTAGCGATCCAGCCACCTCTCCTCAGACAATTGTGGGTTTTTGTTTTCCTATACCACGAACTCGTGCAGTTTCTGATCCAACCAATCTTAAATCTCTTTCTTCATATGGTTCCAGTGTTCCGACATCTAACATCCCTTAGGTAGATCCCAGTCCCAACAATGGAACCAATTGTTAGCTTGTGGGGGCTTGACCCAGGTTCGGAAATGTTTTAGCCAAACAAATCCCGCACTACCGACCCTTTAAGTAACAGTCCGTGGAGTGCAGACTGAAGTCTCACCAGAGGTAGTAGGGGAGGGTGCTAGAACCAAGTTTCTGCACCCTTGGGATGTCTTGAAGTGGTCTAGAGGGTTCGCGAGCCGATCTGCACCCTCACGCAAATCTGCACTGTTGTCAAGCTTTCGTGAAGATCTGTAACAAGGCACTTCTTAAGTCTTATTATTAAGGAGTTTATTATATATCAGATCTAACTCTTAAGGTCTTTAAGCAAGCATTTAACAGTTATAACCAGAGCCCGCACCCATAAATCTTACAGATTTGCATAACTCAGAATATAAACATAAACGTATAGATCATAACAGATGCATAAGCCAGAATATAACCAGATCTACAATATCTCAAAACCAACTTTATCTTTATTAATGTATTTGCTTTAGTATAATCCACTTCCTACCCTGCGCACACAACTACAGGGGTCCTGTTAGCTCTATTTTGCAATGCTGATTCTCTAAGATCGGGAAGGATCATTGTCTGCTTGGCTACATTCAAAGGAAAGCTCACATTGGCCGCTTTCTCCTTTTCCTTCTATCCTGCTTTCTATATGTCACCCCCATTCCTCTATTTTCTTTCCAAGCCCGAGAGACTAAACCCATTTGGCCTTAAGCCCCAAGCGCAAAACCGCAAACCCACCATAGAACCTCACTAATATGACTTCGTGCACTCATAAACCCCTCGTTGAATCCCTGCCATTGATCAGTCCCTGCCAATCCAACGGCTCTCATCGAGCCCGATAAAGTAACCTGCTCGATCATTTCCCACCATCTGATCATCTCCATAAATATCCAACGAAATTCGCTCCCATTGCGTCGGCAATATGATCGAATGTTAGCGTGGGATGAGAGCGGTTTTTCTCTCTCATCCACCGATACATGTCGATTGTTGAATGGAATTGCTGACCCCGAGCTTTTACCGCTTAGTGCCCAAAAGCAATGCAATGAATACCATTTACCGCCCAACCAATCTGCCCCACCCGTTAAACAACCATGCAGCTCCGTCACCTGATGACCGTCCGATCTATCCGCCGAAGATCTGACAGCCCCAATTCACCCCGCTCTCGCCTCGACCGGTAGCCTCTGTCGAGTCATCTTCGTCGTCCGTTTCATCAATCCAACGGTCATCCTTCCCTTGCATCCCTACTGTCCGTTTGCCCATGCATTCCACATCCTCGACCACTATATAGCCGAAGAAGGAGATGACCAATTATGCCAGTACCAGTCATAGTCATTCCCCAACAACCATATTTAATAAGTTGTATGGCCAAGGGAGAAAAGGACGTAGCATGACCCTGTAGATGAATTTATTAGTCATGGTCTCCATTGGTACGAGCACTCCAATAGCTAAAAAGGACAACACAGCACCTGAATAGATCTGATTCATCCACTGAAGCAACCAAAAACGTTCAGAGACTCCATCAGGCAGTTAAATGCAGTTGGTGATCAATTATGACCCCTCCATACCTAAATGGCCGATTGCCATAGTAATGTGAATCTATAAATACCCAGAAACAAGATGTAATTAGGGTTGGCATTTGATGTAAGGTTCAACTTCTAGAGACTGTAGATATTTTATCACTTGCAGCGTCTCGTCTTCATTTTTAGCTAATACAAGCTTCTTTTGCTATTACCTGCTCACTTTCCATTTCCCTCAGTTCCAAGCTTGTACCTGATATGCTGTGTTCTTGAGCTCTTGTTGTTTAGCACTAGATACTTGTCATCTTATCTCTGTGTTAGAATCTTGTATGCATCATTGAATAGGTTGCCCAGGTTTCTTTCTATCTAATGCAGGAGAGCTGTCATCTTGTCTTTGCATTAGTAGATTAGATTTACAGGTTTCCTTACTAGTTGCAGTCGGCCATCACATGGTCTTATGTATCTGCTGGTGTGGTTAGTATTCTCCATATTCGCCTAATCTCTAAAACTGTGAGCCTTGGTGGTCTAAAGCCTTGTAGTGTGAGGGTGTTCATGCATGTCTAGAGTGAAAGAAAGTAGAAGTGGTTATTTGGCTTGAACCAAACCATCATTCCTTCCATTAAACCTGCAACAATAGTTGAATTTATATGTTACCAAGCATCTCCGAGCTACAACCTAGGATAGTTTCTTGGAATCTTAACAGGTCCGCGCACACAGTTGCGGTCTCTACCAAGCCTCCGCGCACACATCTGCGGAGCCTCTATCTCCTACTATGACCCAAGACTCAGACTTATAGACTCAGAGTGAATATTGCATTCATAAACCCATAACATTCAAGATCCTAGCAAAAATTGCCTTCTACCCTTAGAGCCTTGCTCTATTTATACATTCCCATGGTCCGCGGACCATGGGCAGGCTGACTCACTTTCTATTTTCTTACATTATTTTTAGGCAAACAACCCTTTGACTTGACTCATTACAATTCGTGCTCTGCGCACTTCGCGGAGCTTTTACCACATTTTTACCCAAAATTGCGGGCTTTAAGCCCCAAACTTATTATGCGAAGCCTCCACTAGCCAACATTATGGCTCGTCAATTTCTTGGGGGAAAATACTCTAAATGGATTGTTATCCTACAAGAGTTTTATTTTGGATTCACTATCACCAAATCAAAGAAATCACTCATTTTTTCCGAATTGATTTGCGCCCTTCCTTCCGCAAACACCTCCAATGATCTTATTGAGCAGATTCCTGAAGAAACTTTGTTTCTCATCAATACTCTTGACCTGTGGTATAGAGATATCATTGTTTATCTTCAGACCCAAACTTTCTGATTTGAGTTGTCTTGATTCGATCAATGTTGCATCCGAAATTATTCTTAACCTTATTAGATTATTGGTGATACGTTGTACTGAGTCGGTGTTGATTTTGTTCTTCACAAATGTCCAACACTTGAAGAGACTGAACGAGTCTTGAATGACTGCCACTCTGGGGCATGTGGTGGTCACATTTCAAGCTATACCACTGCTCAAAAGATCCTTCACACTAGTTATTTTAATCCTTCTATCTTCAAAAAGTGTATTTTGGTCATTTAAAAGTGCCATGAATGTCATATTTATAACCGGAAGCATGGCGCCCCACCAGCACCCTTACACCCAGTCATTACCGTTGGCCTATTTGCTAAATGGGGCAAAGGTTCATGACATGTAACCCTTGCTCGACTGGGGGGCATGGCTATATAATCACTGATGTTGACTATTTTACTAAATGAGTCAAGGCGATGCCCACATATAATGCTGACAATATCACTACTACTCAGTTCCTCTTTAACCATGTCATAGCCCGTTTTGGTATCCCTCAAGCCATTGTCACTGATCACAGATCACATTTTTGTTAGTACATGATGCTATATTTAACTGCTCAGTTGGGTCTTCGCCGTGATAGCCCAACTCCTTACTACCAATAGGCCAATGGCCAAGTTGAAGCAATTGACAAATTCTTGATTAATATGCTTCAACGAACCATTGGGAAGCATAAAATGATTGGCATCCCATGTTATTCTCATCTCTTTCGGTATACCAGAATTCATCTAAGACAACCACTGGTTTCACTCCATTCTAGTTGGATTACGGTTTAGAGGCGACACTCCTGATTGAGTGTCAAATTCCTTTGTTAAAATTAGCTATCGAGCTACTCCCCAATACCTCACCTGAAGAGGAACGGTTACTTTATCTCAAGAGGCTTGATGAGACCCGTCGTATTGCTGCGATGGTGATCGAAGCACATAAAAAACTAGTTAAAGCTCATTTTGATCAAACTGTTTCTCCACACATTTTCATTGAAAGTGACTTGGTGTTGCTGTATGACCAATCCAACGATAAGTTGGGAGCTGGTAAGTTGAAACCTATGTGGCATGGGCCATATATCATTAAATGTGTCTTGCAAAAAGACGTCTATGAGCTGGTTGACTACGGAGGTAATGCATTATCACAGACTCGCAACAGGCTTTATCTGAAAAAGTAATATGCATGAATTACATCTAATTACTTTTGTACATTAGTGTGTGAATTCATTGGTGTGCAGTTTTGATTTTTTGGTGTGATTTTTTTCTTTGTAGACATGCTCCTTCTGCTTACCTTGTGTTCCACTCAATTTGCAAATGTCCTCAAACTGTTATGTTGGTTTTTCTGATGGTGCTTGTCATAGCACATAGATATTATCATTCGCATCCTGGGCACTCTTTGCCCTTGATGGCGAGTTGATCAATTTACAAGGTATTTTGGTGGGACGAACAACTAATAATATTACTGAGCACAATGCAATTATTGAACTGTTATCAGAAGCAGTTTCTCTTGGCATTAGAAATGTAGTTGTTAAGTTAGATTCACAACTTGTGTTACAATTGAATAGTCATTACTCAGTAAGAAATCCACAAATTTTACATATGTATCTACGTGTTCGATTACTGGAAATAAATTTTGATTATATTACATATCAACACATTCCACGAAAATTGAATACACTAACAGATGCATTAGAAAACTATGTTCTTAATGAACATTTGCGTAACTTATAAAACTAATCACATCATCATAATACATGAACACATAAGAAGAAGATAGAAACATGCATATATATATATATATATAGATAAATAGATAGATATCACGTATGTCAAAGTTTGTTCATCAAAATTTCAAAAAATAAGTGTTCTAGGACACATGGCTTTAAAAGCCTACAATAGTGCAAAAAACACGACTAGAAAAGGCTATTCACCCACATTCATAGCATGAGACCGCTCTAATCACTTGGCCTAACAGCTAACGCAATCTCGCAGACACTCCTACTGTATGCCTCTGGTATCATAGTGGCACATCATCTATAGTCACATATTCTAGAATCCCTTGGGTGATCACTTCTAGATTTTTCTCGATCTCTACCATAGGATTTGTTCCTTCTTTGTATGGGGCATCTTCTATCTGACGTGATACCCATCATGCTATTGGCGACATGCCAGGAGGCCTTTCTGGTCCCACATCTGCACATTTATCACAAGTAAACTCTCAGATACACTTTAACAAAGAAAACTCATAAAACTTGCAAATTCCAAAAAAACGTTTTACCTGCATCAGTCCATTGTTCACCTAACGATAGAGGTAGATCTAGATCCCCTTTGAAGTTCATGCTTGCATAGGCATAGTCATCCACAATGATCAGTTGTCGACGCAACTAATCGAAGAACGACAGAGGCAAATGCATCCATTCACTCCTTCCTCCATGAGGGATGATCTCACTCCATCTGAGAAGCATCAGATATTGTGGAGCAGAATTTGACACCTCTGTCCACTAATACTGAAATAGGGGCATGCACTCCAAAAAGAAAGTGACCAAAATCGAACCAAAGCCGAATTGCTTCAATTTTCCCAGCTTACCTTTGCTCAGTTGCCTCTTCATGTTGGCCAACAGTCCCTTGCACCAGTTGAACACTGTTGGAGTAAGGCAGTCCACTGCATACTGGAATTATGATTTTGAGACCTTATGCAAAGACTATGACCCAACTATACAAGCCATGGTGTGTAGAATTGTCCTTAATGGAAGATTGTCAATGGTAAGTATCTTCACCTTCCCGCTCAGAGTTGTCTCTGTACCCGGACAATGCCTTCTGATAAAGGCATTGGTGCTCTCACCTCCACAACGGGATCCAAAGAGTTGGACACTTTTCCCTATTCTAGAATATCTAGTAATGAAGTAGATATCGGCTACTTCTAGCTCTAGTTCTTGGTCTCCAATGATGAAGATCTGTCAATCAACATCCCATAGACTGATCAGATAGTGTAGCAGCTCATTTTGAGCTCTAAGTCCTAGGGTTCAGAATAATTTCAATAACCTGCAGTTCCTCAAAGCATTGACACATTCAACATTTTGGGCAGCCTAGTGATATTCTGCCTCATGGCCCCTTTCCTTCCATTCAATGACTATGTTATTGAAATCTCCTACAAAACAACCATTTACATTAATTAAATGCATTTTCACGTATGAAGAACTCAAAAAATTTGATCAAGAGAGAATATTTCTCTTCATTTTTTCCGCCCTGTGGCCACGCGACTGTTTTAATTGATTCTGCGTTGGCAACGCGTGAGCCTTTTAGGCTCAAGGGCGATCAGCGTAGATTCAATGAGTAGACTCACACTAATCGCCCCCAATTTTAAAATTTGAAATCCTCCCTTTTAACTAGCAAAAATCTTCAGAAATGGCATAAAAGTATAATGAAAAACAAGAGAAAAGGAAGAGTTCTTACCTGCAGCTGATGGTTCATGAAATGGTGCCCTAGATCTCCCACACTGATTTCCTAAAGAATAAAGGAAAATAGGGTAAAATGAACTCTCCAATTTACTCCAAGTGAAATGATAAAAGTGTTTTTACTTTTTCTCTATTTATAAGTTTTTAAATACATTTTTACCCATATTTTATTATTTTCCTCGATATCAGTGATGTGTAGTTGTCTTTGTGTAGTTAAAGGTTCTTTTTGGTGGTTACAGTGATCATTTTTTACTGATTCAACGAGTTTTTGTTTTATCTCATTTTCGGACTTGTTAAAAATACACAAAAAAGGAACCCCCCTTGGAGTCATCTTTAAGCTCTTTTCTAACTCTCAAAATATGAAAAGATTGATCAGTACATGTCTTTTCAAACTCGTTAAAATAAATGAGTTGACGTCGGCTCAGTATACGTTTACCCCTTTTTCGAGTTGAGGTTGATTTTTTACGAAAAAGGTACACCTTGGTCGACATGGTCAAGAGGTTCTCTTGAATTGTTTTCTACCTTTTCGGATTCGAGAGACAAATTACGAAAAGGGACATGATGGAGTTTTCTTTTTTGTTTCTTTTTCAAACTCTCTAAATATGTAAAAGATACCAACATATTATTCCGTTGAACTCGTTAAAAATTAAACGACGAAAGACTTGTCACTATGACGAGACCGAGTTCCTCCTTCCTAGGACTTGTAAAACTTACTGGGATGGATTCATTCAAAGAATTAACTTATATGAAAAGCATACGTTATCCCCTTCAAGATTGTGATAAAAAATAATTGGGGTACTCACTAGAAATAGTGGAAAAAAATGAAAGTGAGACATCTCTTGTATAGGCAGCATGTCGCTCTTGAACATGACACTCATTTGTATCTCTTGTTGGGTTTGGGATATCCTCACTCAGTCACTTGTCTTTCTGGGTTTGGGTGATCCATTTTTCATCTCATCTAACTATTCCATTTTGTCATCATGAGCCTTTTTCTTATGTTGAGTCAAATGCTGCCACACTTCAGAGTCATGTCACTGATGTTAAAGAGAAGTCCTATCTCTAGTTTATTATCTATACATTGTTTGATCCTTTGCTACAGTCTTGAATCATACTCATTCATTTCATGTTATTCCTTGTTTCATTTCAATGATGAGGGAACCCCTATGGCCCTCCTTCGATGGGTCACTTCCTGTCGACTTCATCTCATTATCCGGGAAGGTGACTTAGAGACTCCTTTTTAGTACCTTAGAGCTTGCATGCCTTAATGGAAATTTCTTCGCATCTGATGATAGGTTTTCATCATTGGACTTCAATCGGATGATTCCACGAGTGTTCAACTTCAACTTCATTTTCACATTCATAGATTGTACTATTGTACCTTGAGCACCATCGTCATTATTAGTGGTTCCTGTTGTGCATGTTAATGGTCCACATCATTGGCG
The DNA here is from genome assembly GCA_000404065.3 of Pinus taeda. Lineage (NCBI taxonomy): Eukaryota > Viridiplantae > Streptophyta > Pinopsida > Pinales > Pinaceae > Pinus > Pinus taeda. The sequence continues at coordinate 24,763 of APFE031678653.1, forward strand.
GGTAATCAGGTGGTTTTCTGGCATGTTCAACTTCAACACATTCACTCGCATGTTAGAATTCATAATTTGATCGGGTTGGGATGGAGCGCAAGACCCTGAGTTTTTCCTGTTATGACTCAAGCTAAGTGGAGCTATGTATTGTTCATGATTGTACCCATGTTTCTTTTATATGGATGGGTGTGACCATATCGTGGGACTTTATATTTATGATGATGATCCTTTTATATTAGGTGGCTATGTCCATACCTTGGATCTTAGACTTACAGATGATCCTTTTCATTTGGATGGTTGCGCCCATGCCGTGGATCCTTTCACATAGTCCTTTCTATTTAGATGGTTGTGTCCATACCATGAATTCATGTTTTGATACCAGATATGTATATGTATATGAGTCCTTGATTTGCATGTCTCCAGATAGTGTTTGTTCTCGTCCTTTCAAAATCTCGTAAAGCATATCAACCATCACTCCTTGTTCTACCTTCATGCTTTAGGGGGCATCTATTACACAATATTTTTTCATGCCTCCTACACTTCCCTGTGTCATACCCCGAAGTGCCCGAAACTTCGCAATCATGCACTGTACCCATCATGAAATACAATTTAGATCCTCCCTGAAACACTGATGGAAAAATGCCTTGCGCTAAGCTCTAAAGCCCTAATTTCAGGACTAGCGCGACTGTGACACTAGCAACTAGTGTTGGCCGTGAGTTGCACTATACTAATCTCACGTTGCCAATGCACTTTTTAATTGATACTTGCGCTGATCCCTACAAGGTAATTTTTCCCAAAGAGGACAAGAAGCTTCGTGATCTAGAGGCTTTTAGAACGACGAGCTGGAGGTTGTTCAGTGTGGATGTGGTCGAATTCTTCCAATATTGCATTTTGATCTTATCCCTATGAGCTACCTCCTTGAGATGAGGGTCTTCTCCAATCTTTAGAGAGATCCTAACCCCCTTTCCCTACCTATATATTCATCCTCTCCCATTCCCAAATGGTTGGTCTTCGGTTATTTGCACCCTTATGCTGAGATAGTGCCTACATGCTACTCATTTGGCTTGGAGAAGAAGTTCTTGGAGAACTTAAGCTTAGACTTGGACATTCACTCAAGGAGACCTTATTGACATCAAGGCTTGGTTGTATTCTTCCTAATTTATTTCATTAATATATACAACTATTGGTTCACTTTCCATAAATGTTTATGTTAATACATCATTTATCTTAATGTTCCTTGATCTGTTAAGTGTATTACTTTCGATTATGCATGTTGTACTTGTATGCTTTTTCATGTCTTTGATCTCTTGTGTAGGTATTCAAACACTGTGAGCAGTAGAGCTGAGCCTCAGGAGCAAATGATTCGAGATATTCAACAAAGGAGTGTGTTATAGCATCAGAACGAGGTAGACCATCTTCCTCTTCTCTCATTTCGATTGTAATTTAGGAAAGTGTCTTATAGATTATCACGTAGGTTGTTAGTCCCACTAATTGGGCTAAAGGGATCGTCTCTGTCTGCAAAGAGGATTTACCTATAAAACAGGAAGATATGTGGAATTGGCTTTGGGAGTCAAATATAGATGTATGAAGTTACTAAACTTTTGGGGATCAGATCTGGTGTTGGGAGATGAGGTCTATTCTTAAGAACTTTGCTCGGAATTGTTACTCATTAATATCTATGGGTCATGTCAAGATAGGGTTCTATTATGGAATAATATTTTTTCCAAATCCTTTATGAAAAACCCTAATTTGGTTGTGGAGGGATTTAAATTTTTGTTTGGGTTTGTCTTAGACCTGAGGTCCAGTAGCCCAAGCCAACCCATTGGCAGATTTCTTTATGAACAAATCTAGTAAGCTTATAGATGTAAATATATTGAATTCTAGACCTACTTGGAGGAATAGACAAGTGGGGGATGCCAGGGTTGCGAAGAGATTGGACTATTTTTTTCTAAAAGAGGAAATTGACACTAAAATCCCTTTCTTCATACATTGGGTAGGATCTGGAGGAGATTCAGATCACCTGCCTATTCTGCTGGTAATGAAAGGGACCAACCAGAAGCCAAGGTCACCTTTCAAATTTAACCCAACATGGCTCAAAGAGACCTCATACAATAACGTAGTAAAATCTACTTGGAGGCCATTGGCTAGTGATCAGGGGTCCTCTTTAGCCCATTATTTCATGGAGAATATAAAAAGAATGAATAAGGAAACAATAGAGTGGGCAAAATCCAAAAAGATAAGAGATGAAGTTGATTTAAACAGGATAGGGGAGGAATTGAATTCAATGGAGAGTCTAGAAGTGGATGGATACGAGATTGAAGAGAAGTGGGAAAGGACCAAACAACTGGAGATAGAAAGAAGGAAGATACCAAATGATATGGAAGAATAATGGAGACTCAAAGGCAGAGCAATTTGTGTCACAATTGGGAATGAAAATTCAAAAATTTTCCAAATTATGCAAAAGGAAGGAAAAATACAAATACAATCTGGGCATTAAAATGGGCAGAAGGGGGCATAGCAAAATCCTTTTAATACCTAGCCACCATAAGAAGGGATCAATTCAAATACTTATTGAAAGCTCCATAAGCGGTTTCAATTTCAGAAGTGATACAGGTGGCCTAGCTCTTCCCTCGATATGTGGAGAAGGAGGAAAATGAGATGCTTATGGCTCCAGTGTCAAAAGGGGAAGTAGAAGTCATTTTAAAAGCTATGAAGAGAGATAAGAGTCCAAGGCCTGACAGGTGGACAGTAGAATATTCCAACATGTCTTTGAGCTAATTGGGGAAGAACTTACTAAGGTGGTGGATGAATCTCGAGATAAAGGCTTTGTATATGAACCTTTCAATGCTACATTCCTGGCCTTAATTCCTAAAATTGATGACCTATTGTAGTGGCTGCAACAACCTCCAAAATTTTGGCCTGCATCCAATTTCGGAGCCTTCCTTGGTTTTTCCCTTGATTTTTGAAACCACTCGAGATCATTCCATGAGCTCGTGTCAAGTCTTTGCACCCTCCTCACTTGACCATTTACCGGACATAGTTAGCATGTTGGTCACAATGTCATGCTTGCGGTTATGTCCTAGCTATGTTGAAGGTTTGACTTTGTGTGTACAAGTTGTGTTTGCTATGTAAGCATTTGTCACACTCACACACAAATTTGTATGCAATGTCGCACAAGTGTCGTCGTAATCGTTCAATGATCTATCTCAAGTGCTGCGCTTGTCGCTCGCACCCATTGGTCAGTCACATTAAGAGTATGTTGTCTTATTGGTTCGAGGAGTATTGTCATCCAGTCATGTTGAGTGTGTGTTCGCAAGGTCATACATGCACGAGTTCACTTGTTCACACACTAATTCATTTTGCTGAAAATATGTCGACTAGACCACCCTCCACCAGTCAGACCTCCACTGAGCTGCACTGCGCAGTCTCAACCCTCAATGATCATGTACTGCTGCACAGAGCTTGAGCCTGCCTCCCATGCAGTTTTCACTGCATAAACCTAGAATCGGCTTGGCTAATGTCACCCAGAACAACGCTGAAGTTTCCCAAGAAGCCATTTCAATTTGCGTTGCCCACAAGCCAATCTATCAAGCTTCCCCCTGGTCAACTAGAGAGTTTGACCGGGTAGTGATCCTCGGCTTCACTCCTCCAAACAATTGTGTAGAAGTTGTTAGCATGCTCACCTCCACTGACTGAAGACATTGCGTAGACATGACAGACAGGAACCCGGTGCCTGTCACTGCATTGTCCCAAAATTTGCGCAATTCTGTCAGCGAGTCCCCCTATTAGCCAGCCTACTACTCCTCCTGAAAACTATGCATTTTTCTTTGACTGTCCTCCAGCCTCTCAGCATCCCACTTAGCACAGAAACTAAGTAGACATGTCCTTCATTCCTTCCTCCCAGTTCTACACAGTTTTGGCCAGCAAGCTTCCACAACCCGCTCCCAGCCTCCCCTGAGAATCTGTGTAGTTTTTACTGCCAGTGTCTTCCCTGTTGCCCGCACTGCCTCCCTGAAATAATTGTGCAATTCTACCTCCCAATTGAGCTAGATCCCACAGAATGTCACTGTTGTTCCAGACTACTCATCTCAGTCTCCTAGTGACCTCTGCGCAATTTTCCTTGACAGTTCCCCAAAGCCTGCATCTCAACTTGAAATGTGCTCTGCGTAGTTTCAGAGCCTTGTCCTCTCTCTCGATCACCTACACCGAAAACGAAATATGATGCATCATGGTAGACTAGGAGATTTATGGATTTGATGTCGTCTCATTATGAGTGAGTGCAAATACAAGTACATGGATGAGACGTGGTGCAACGATGAACGGGATACACAAGGAGGACATTCTAGGAGACTTGTTAGCAAACAGATGAACACATAAAGCATGCCAAATACCAGTGAAGGGGATACACCAAGAGCACACTCATCACTCAGTAGAACTACATCTCAACATGGACACAACCATCAACATGAACATACTAGAAATGTCATGAGTCATCTCGACCACATCACTATTGTGGGCCATACTGTTCTAACCAATGTTATATAACGTGGAATTCCAAGAGACCCACATGTATATTTGAAGAGACATGTAAAGTTAAAGAGTCATGTAAGTCAAACAGTCATGAGGGAAGTCGAATAGTCAGAAGGGTTAGTTCCACCCTTTGTTATATATACCCCTCATTTGTACATGCAAAGGACTTTTCACCTTGGCTCCTCCCACATAGCCTTGAGAGTTTGTAATATTTTCTTTGAGGAGCGAGTAGTGGCTCCAATGCCCCACTATTGGGGTTAGTGATGTAATGGTGGACGGATGTGTCTTGGAACTTTCGCTTAATTCAAAATCTTGTTAATAGGGAAGCACGTGTTCACACATGTATTATATTCATTTGTAAGAATATTCTTTGGATGCTTGTAATGCATGTTGTTTTAACAAGTATTAAGAGAGTTGAACTATTTCGGTTGTTTTAGTACATATGCTATTGGAATTGTGTTGTATCAGTCGTTAACATTGTCTCACCTATGTGGACTATTCCACTGGACACTGGACATACTCATTATTGTAAACTTGTTATAATGACTGTCGCACTCATGTGGACTATTCCGTTGGGTGTTGTACATGTTATCTACTCACCTTGTGTTTGTGATTGCCGCATTTGTGTGGACTACTATGTCAGAAGTTGTGCATGTCTTGTTGTGTTGTGTGTCTTTAACGGAGTTTGGACTATTCCCTTTCGACTTGAGACTAACTCTCACCCTCTCCCTCTGCAGTGAAAGAAACTTGACACAACTGACACTAAGAACTCACCAGGGACATGAACCTCATTGTTCGAAGACAAAGTAAACCACTCTCATGTGTTGACATGCAAGAACTAAGGCAAAACTTTAAGATAATCGCAACCGGGCCATCATACTGAATGGGACTCCTACACCAAACGATGTGAGGTCTAGTTGGGACTTCATACCGGGGAGATCCCTTGAATGTTGACGGGTCCAACACCATCAACATGAACCTTCATATTTTGAGGAGTTTAGGACTATTTCTTTGTGTAACCGCATTTATAAAATTATACCCAAAGTTATTGTTGTGCGCTTGAAACCAATCCTTTTAAGAAATATTTCAAAGTAACAATTTGTTTTTCTCGATGGTAGACAGATTCATGAAGCTATAGGGGTCTCTCAGGAGACATTGCATAACATCAAACAGAGTAGGAAAAAAGGATTGATAGTTAAAATTGATATATCTAAGGCATATGACATAATTAGTTGGCTCCACATTCGTATGTTGTTGATGCATCTGGTTTTTAGTATTGGTTTCATTAATTGGGTAATGGGATGTATATCAAATGTTAGTTTTGTTGTTCTGATACATGGTGCTGCATTCCCCATTTTCCACAGCCAAAGAGGACTCAAGCATGGATGCCCATTGTCCCCTCTCCCTTTTTTTACTGGTGGCAAAAGGCCTTAGTCAACTAATTCTGGGCGTTAAAAGAAGAGATGAGATAAAAGGTATAGAAGTAGCTATCAATTTGTATATTACTCACCTGTTGTTTGTGGATGATAAACTATTATTATTGATGGCAGTAGAAGTTGTTAGTGTCAGTATCTGCATACTTCCATCAGGGATCAAATCTATTCTTTGCATTTTCATTTTAGGGGTCTCATACTGAAATTTTTGCATCATTTCATTAGGTCATGTCAAGCTGATCCACTGATGGTTGTCTTCTCCTCAGAAAACCAAGTTTTCCCTCATAAAGTATACTTGCTGACCCATCTCCAGGTTGTATTCAGTCATAGTTTCAGAATCAAAAGAAATCATGTTTCCATTAGGTCTTAGGGTTCATTTCCAAGGTAAAAAGCATGATTTAAAGTGTAAATAAAGGGCAGCAAAGGTATGAGGATAATAAATAAACCAAGAGTGATTGTTAGTATGTCATGGTCACTATACAAATATCTCTTTTCACTAATGTAATTTTCATCTCAAAAATATGTTTTTGAGATGAAAACAGAGTATTTTTAGTTAATTTATATTTTTTATGTAATTTAAGTCACTTTATGTAATAAATGATCCCAGCTGCACCAAGCATCTCTCCTTGCTAAAAGACAATGAACCACTACAAAAATCAATTCAAATTGAGCATCATCCACCTAAAAAGGGACAATAAAAAAAAGGCATTAAAACAGAGATTTGGAAAAGGTCGAAAACATTAGAAAGTGGGTTTTTCTAATGAAAAATCAAAATTTACTCCTATATAAGATGTCACGTTTCATTTTCAAGCCTATCATTCTTATTTGACAAAGAAGAAGACAAAAATTGAAGGAGAGAGGAGAAATTGAGCAAGTTCTTGGCCAAGGAGAAGTGGCATTGCGCTTAGGGAGATTAGAGTTGTGCACAGGGTAGTTGGAGGTGGCACTACACACCGAGGCCAGAGCACTGCGCGTAGGCATGTTTTCCCAGTGCAAAAATCAATGGCGTTGGACGCCTATAGGAGGCGCTGCGCATAGGGCCAGCAAGGGCCAAAACGACCTCCTGCCACCCAAAAACACCAAATTTGTCTTCTTTACCCATCAAACAAGTAAGTGTTGCCCCTGAACTTCATCCTTGGCTTTCAATTAATGCATTTGAGGATAATTTTCTATGTTTAATGTGAAACCCTATAATCTCTTCTATTTATGCCTTAAAACCCTAACCCTCACTATTCCTCCCATCACTTATCCCTAAAATCATAAAACCCCCCCTACATAACATTCCATATTGCTCCATATCACTGCATATCCCTTTTTCTTACATCCCCAAAGTAATACCCTAAAACCCTAGCCCCTCTCCCTCATTTTCATGGTTCATACCCTCCCACTCATTTTCATGTTTACCTAGTCCACCAAATACCCCAGAAGGTCCACTTCCCCTTCCCTTATTCCTAATCACCCTTAACCCCTCCATCCCTTTTCTAGGAGTACACAGCCTCAAAGCTTGGAAAACATGGACAGAGGAGACAAAGATTATGAGGAGGAAAACACGGGCAGTGACAGTTCAACAAGTAGACCTCGACATCAGAAAAAACCACACAAGGGGGGCAGAATTATCAGGGAAGATCCATCAAACCTCAGAGAGTTGCAGGCCTCTCATTTCATTGTCACTTGTTTCAGGCACCTAGGGTGTTATGAGTTCTATGAGCCGGTGGAGAGAGTTCAACACCATCTTGAGCTCACCAGACTTTTTGTAGCCAATCTTCATGACAACAAGGTGACTCTTGCTGGGGTCACATTCACAATTTCACCCTCCATCATTGTGGATGCAACCAGGATTCCAAATGTGGGAGAGAAATGGTATAAGGCACAGGACCTAGATGAACACTATTATGAGCCCTACATCAAATCTAGGTACATAAATGAAGCAAAGAGGATTTTTCCTTTCAGTTTCCTTGAAGACAAGTATGCCCCCATGACTAAAATCATCATGAAATATTTCACTTGTGAGGGCAGATTTTCTAGATTATACACCTATCACATCAGGCTTCTCATGCATTTTACAAGGGTGAGGATGTTGAACATCCCTTATTTCTTGTTCAGGAACATTGAGAAGATGGCCTACTTTGTATAGAAAAATCCATACACCCAGCAGATGAGTAGTCTATACCACTATTCCTTGATCAAGATGATTGTGCTATAGCATCTTAACCTCCTCAACATCTACTGGGAGACATTCATTGCCCATGACATCTTCAGGGGTCCTCAAATTCCTCCACTACTGTCTCAAGAATCTGGAGGACCTTCTAGCAATACTCAAGTAAAGAAAGATGAGAAGGCCAAAGAGACTAGAGCCATTGAGGTGCCTGAAACCTACAAGACATACCAAAGGGGGACAAGAAAATTGTTTGCAGCTGATAGGCAAGTGTTTGCTCCACTTGGTGTGGAAGGTGTTGTACCTCTGAGATAGTAGTAGGTCAGCTACTACTTCCAGAGCATCTGAAATAATTGTTTTTTGGTTTTTGGTTTTAGTTTTGGAAGACCAATGAATGAAGACAAATGTAGAATTGAAATCCTTAATCCTTTGGGTTATATTAATATCTCAGCAAAGGGCTGGTATAAAGCTTTACACAGTGATATAGATCAAAATAGTGGTGAGAAGAAGACAGAAAATAATATGATTATCATAGTTTCTAGACTGTAAAACAAAACAATCATAAGTAGGAAAACCTTCTAAACTATGTTCCAAAGGTTCAAGGCAGTATACTTAAGCTTACATAAGATGTTGATGATTTATTGATTAGAGGAGATTAGCTAAACAAACAGTTCATTAATCCATTCTCTTAATAGATGATCACTTTAGGAGCTTATAGGAATAAATTGAGACACAATTATTCCTACCTATATATCTCTATAAGTCATAAGCAAATGAAAAAAAAACATAATGATTCATAACTGGAAAAACTTACAAGATAACACAAACTATGTAAAACCAAATCTAGAATCCTCTGCTTTGTATTAAGGTTCTGGAAAGACTGAGTACATCAAGTGTCTACAAAAGCTTCCTTCAAAGGTGCAACCAGGTTAAAAGTAGAATAAACAGTCACAACTTAACAAGCAATGAACAATAAACCTTGAACTTTGAACCTATAACATCTTGAGAAGAGAGTTAAACTCTGTGAAAATCATTTGACCCTACTGATTAACCTTTATTGTGTTCCTTTTTACCTTTATTGTGCATTTTAGGCTTTTACTATGTTTTTCAACAGTAAATCCTTTTAGATTTGTCTTCAAACTCTATGCAGGATTTTTCTTTGTAAGCCTGGAATAGAAGTTTTACCTACAAAACACAGAAACTATTAAGAAAAACATAGGTGATAGAGAAGGTCTTCAATGGCTTTATAGAGGTTGAAGGGATATTGGAAGGAGTCCAGAGCATATCAGAAGGTAAAATGATGGTTTTATTGGTCGCAAAGGCTTTATGGAGATTTCACTGTGAAAATAGGCAAATCAGAGCAAAATGGTGATTTTTGCATTTAAACGGAAGAACAGTCTTCTATTTGAATTATGGCGCAAATGAACAGTGGCTATTTTGTCGTTATGCGGGAGGCGGTTTTGGTTTTCATTGCACCACTTATAAGGCGTGGGAGGTTTTGGGAGGGGGTCACCTGAAATGATCTAAGCTTGACGCGTAGCAAGGGAGGTCAGTGGAATACCGCTTTTAGAGTGGGTAATGCCCATATAGAGAACCAACTCAAAATTGCCGAGGGTCGTTGGATTTCAAAGGTTGTGATCAGATGGTGGAGGAGCGAAGAAGCAGTACGGAGCTATTATGGTGGTATGGCGCTTTATTATGGGTTAAAGACTTAGATTAGCGGGGTTTTATGGTTAAAAAAAGGTTTAGGTTGATTCTTCATTTAAAACATAAAAACAATTTAACAAAGAAAACCTTTGTAAAACACATATGGTGGACTTGAAATAATATGATTGCGGGCGGATAAAAGGCGTCGGGTCCATGTTCCCATCGCATATTGCAATCGCGGTTTAGCGGAGGAAAGGTCCATTGCAAAGAAATGCGATAAGGGCTGGACGCGACGTGGAAAAAAACATGGTTTATAATGCGTCAGGCCTGAGTTCCCATCGCAATAGCGGAGGGTTATTGCTTCAATCGGGACTTGCGATGAGGGGTGGATGCAATATGGCAATGGATTGTGATATATATTGTGTCGGGTCTGGGTTTCCATCGCAATCGAAGATCACAATGGCGGAGGGTAATGCTTTTAGCCGGGACTTGCGATGAGGGCGAATGCGATATGGCATGAAATATGAAATTTATTGCATTGGGTCTGGGTCCATCATGTATCGCATATCGCAATCAGAGGAGAGTGCATTTATATGAAAAGCTTGTGATGCGATATTTTATGAAAATACATAGTTTTATAATAAAACTAAAGGTTTCAGGTTATTTAATAAAGGGATTTAATAATATATGGGAAAATGGAATTTTCGAGGTTTAATACTATAGGTTAGTGTTAATATGAAAATATGAGCAGAAAAGGGGAAATATATGGAATATGAGCGGAAAGAGGAAATATATGAACTATGATGCGGAAAGGGGAAATACACTAAGTATAATGCTTTTCATGGGTTATTTTCATTTCACATATATACATCAATACTAGGCTAAACATCATTTTGTGTGTTTTTTGGGTAAAAGGGGATTTTACATGGGGTTTTCACTTTTCCTAGGCAAAAAGTATTTAACCTTAGGAAACAGAGTTTTTATGGAAAATGAATGAATATGAACTGTATGAACGTGGGAAGGGGAAATTAGTAAATATAGGGATGAATGGGGATGAATGGGAAGTTAATTAATTGATCTTGTAGACCTTCATTTGCTTTGTGTAATTGCCTCATGGACATAGAAACATATGGTAAAACATGATAAATATACATTTTGTCCAATGAATTATCGTACTTCTGCAACCTTTCTCCTACTTACCCTTTGCTTATCATATCATTTTTTCTTCACTTAATGGATGAATTTAAGCTAGCAAACCCTTTTCCTTTCTTTTTATTTTTCAAAAGCAAACTATCAAATTCTAACCTTATAACATCCAAGGGCTCAAATTAAACTGATGAGCAACTTATTATTCTCTACCTAACTACTGACCTGCCAAGATTAAACAGTTTGGGCAGATCTTTATTCTTTAACTATAACATAAAATTTAAAGCATGAAGCAGTCAAGATTAAACAGTTTGATTGTCATGGGTTGTGGCATTTATGACAAGCTACACACAACCATTATTTTGCAGAAAAATAGTAGTGGCATTTAGACTTGCTCTCTTTCCGAGTTTATTAGTTTTCTTTTCTTTCTAACCTAACATTTTCTTTTTGTCTTTGTTTTCTAGGACATCTAACCTAACATTTTCTTTGATATGGACATCATCATCAAGATTTTTTCAAGAACATTTTATTCACTATTGTTATGTCCATATCCTAACTTAACATTTTTTCAAAATATTTTTTATTTTTTGACTATTTTACTCTACCTTATCAAAACCAAAAAATGCTACAACATTGGCTCCATCTGGGGACTGCTTTCTCCTGTAGAATTCAGAGAACCTGCAGATCCACGTGCCTTCTCCTCGGGCTATGGAGTCCTTGCTGTAAAGAAATATCACACTGACATCTTGAAAGGTAAAATAAAACCATAGTATTTACAATCAAAACTATTTCAACTTCTTAGTACTGAATGTAATGTTTGAGAAACATTCCATTTATAGGATAAGTGGAATATAGCCCCTCAAGATTCTGCAGCACAAAAGTGTTGTTACCCTCGACTTCAGCAATTGCTAAAGGTCCAAGCCATAGATTATCAAATTTTCCATGCTTTCCTTTCTCTTCTCTCCTGGCATCCCATCTTAGAACTAGATCACCTTCCTTAAAGTCCCTTTCCTTGGCTCTTTTGTCAAACAGGGCCTTCATCTTATTCTGATATTTATTCAATTTGTATTGAACTTCATCTCTGTTTTCATTAAGTTCAATAATCTGATTTATTCTTCTTGAAAAATCATCAGGTTCATCTGTTGAATCCTATAGGAATTTTAAAACAGGGAAGGCCAAATTGGTAGGGAAAATTGCATCTTTCCCATAGACTAACTGAAATGGAGATTTTCCAGTTGATCTCTTTGGAGTAATTATGTTTGCCCATACTGCATAAATCAAATGTGAATCCCATCTCTTCTTATGATCAGCTAGAGTCTTTTTTATTACCTTTACCAGACTCTTATTTGATGACTCTGCAAGGCCATTACCTTGAGGGTAGTATGGAGTTGAATGATGTAATAAAATCTGATATTTATGGAAAAATTCAATTATTTTAACACTAGAAAAAGTTGATGCATTATCAGTGACAATTTGAGTTGGGCAACCAAATCTAGATAAGATATTCTCCTCAATAAACTTAATTACTACTGAATCAGTAGCATTTCTAACTGGAATTGCTTCCACCCATTTAGTAAAGTAGTTTGTTGCAGTGAAGATCCATCTATGCTCATTACTTGAAGTGGGGTGAATCTCTCCAATAAAAACTAATCCCCATTGAGAAAAAGGTGCTGAAACTATTGATGGAACAAGTGGAAGAGCTGCTAATTTTTGTTTACCAGCAAACATTTGACAAGGAACACAACCTTTGACCTTTACCCCTACTTTAAGAACAATGTGGGCCAATAAAATCCTCCCCTCAGAATCTTGTATGCTGTTGCTCTCCGAGCATAATGTCCCCCACAAAATCCTATATGAAACTGATCAATGGTTCCTTCAGTTTCTGACTCTGTTAAACATAATAAAAAAATATTCAGTCGATCTTTCCAGTATGAATTTGCATTTATAATGCAGCACTTGACTAATTTTAACTTAAGAGTTTTACATTGGGTTTTGAAGAATGAAGTTGGACACTCAAAATGAATCAAGAAATTTACAATATCTTGATACCAGTTTGACAACAAGAATTTTTCATCAATGTGTATAGGGCTGATCTACTCTGAAGGTAGAGGTTCTTGTGGATTCTCCCCTTTAGGATTAAGGGAAGGTTCTTGTGGATTCTCCCCTTCTGCAAGTTCTTGTGTATTCTTCCCTTGTATTTCTAAAACATAATTGATTCCAAGTACTTTTCAGTTGGATTCAGCTAGAAGCTTGGCTAATCCTTGACCTTTTACTAACTTGGTAGTCTTTATAGTTAGATCAAACTCCAGAATTTGAGTGATCCATCTACCTCTTTTCCCATCAGTGTCTAGATCAGTTAAGAAAATTTTCACAGCACTATTACGAACATAAGTAGTAATAGGTGAATGTAAGACATACATTCTGAATGATTTCAGGGCTTGAATGAGGGCATAGGCTTGCTTCTCAATGATGTCATACTTTAGATCAGCATCTCTCATAACCTTGCTGAAAAAGGCTATGGGTTGGTCATGGGAATCTTCATTTTTTTGTAATAGAACAACAACAAGGGTTGTTTCAGAGGCAAAAGAGAAAATAATAAATGGCCTAGTATAATCAGGGCTGGATAAGGTGGGAGCTTTAGAGATAGCCTTTTTTATTTGTTTAAATGCATGCCTAGAAGTGGGAGTCCCTTTGACTTCATGGTCCTTTCAGAGCATGTTAGTTATATCTTTTACAATCTCCACATAATTTGGAATAAACCTCCTTAGAAAATTAATCTTGCCTAGAAAATCTTGAATCTCCTTCTTGTTTCTAGGTAAGGTCAATGTTTCAATGGCAGATACTCATTTGGGGTCAATTACTACTCCCTCCTTTGAAATAATATGGCCCAACATTTTTCCTTCTTTGATAGCAAACAAGGACTTCATAGGGTTCAATGATATTCCAAATTTTCTACACTTGTCAAAAACCTTCATCAAATGATGTAGATGTTTCTGATCAGATTTAGAAAAAAACAGTTATGTCATCAAGATAAATAACCACAAATTTATTTACCTAACCCATAAAGGCTATGTCCATAGCTCTCTGAAATGTTGCTCCAGCATTGGTCAAGCCAAATGGCATCCTAGTGTACATGAATGTACCCCAGGGTGTAGTAAAGGATGTCTTCTCTCTGTATGTTGTATCAACATTCACCTGATTGTAACTTGAAAAACCATCAAGCATAGAAATTCTTTTTGCTTCTGAAACCATTTGAAGTAACTAATCCATTTTGGGCAAAGGATAATTATCTTTTAATGATTCTTTATTCAAAATTCTAAAATCCACGTACAGTCTTATTTCTCCATTTTTCTTTCTAACAGGAACTAGATTTGCAACCAAATTAGAGTATCTAAGAGGAAGGATGATCTGAGCATCTAGCATTTTATTAATCTCCCTTTCTACAGTTGGTTGAAGGGCTGGATTTATCCTTCTAAGTTTTTTGTTGATAAGGTTTTGCTTCTGGCTTCAAAGGAATCTTATGTTGTATTAATGAGGTATCATAGGTCTTTAGATCAACATAAGTCCAAGCAAAAACATCCTTATAATTTTGCAGTAACTTAAGACATTGAGCTTTGATCTCATGGTCTAGAGACGCACATATTTTGATGTTTTTGATATCTTCATCAGTTCCAATGTTAATCTCTTCTATGTCATCTTCTGAAGAAATGGACTGGGGGTTTCAGAGAACATCATTTTGATCAAATAATCTTTCTAAAGGAATGAGTCACTTTGGAATAAAATTATTAGATAATTGAATAATGTCATGATTAGCAATTTGGGTTTTAAAATCTGAAGTATCATTTCCATCTGCATTTTCATTTATTTCAATTCTATCTTCATCAATTTGTAGAAATAAAAAATCATCTATTACCTACAGAAATGATTTCAAATGTTCATAATCTTCGAATATTTGCCATCGTTTCAGATTATCTGGGATAGATGGCATGTATTTGACTTGTATCTGATAGAGTACATTAGTATGATCAAGAATTTTAAAAGAGCTAGCAGAAACAGCTAAGGCATCTACATGAATATTCTGATCTCTGGGAATATGAGTCAAATTAAAAGCATCAAGGAAGTTTTCAACTGAATCCCATACTTCATTTCAGTAGGACCTAAGTCTAGGGTGCTTGGTCTAGCAAGCATTTCTTACTTGCTTAACAATAAGTTCTGAATCAGTAAAAACACTTAAGTTTTGAACTTTTAAGCTTTTGGCTAATTGCAATCCTAAAAGGAAAGCTTCATATTCAGCCACATTATTTGTAACTTCGAAGTCTAATTTACATGATTGGGTTATATTTTCTTTTTCAGGTGAAATTAAAACTACTCCAGCTCCTGCCCCATCTTTTTTGCAAGAGCCATCAAAGAACAGTTTCCAAATATCAGTTTGGTTTGGTTCAGGACTTTCAACTACCACTTCAATTTTAGCTTGAGTTTTATGTTGGTTTGAAGTGAGTTGAAAACAACCAAAGTCTTGATCTATTGCATAAATTGGATAGTTTCTTGGCTAGTCAGTCTTACAAACGGTATGTACAAATCTTACCTCTCTATGTAATCTTAATTTCCCTCCTCCATAAACAGGAATAGTAGCATATGACATATCCATCTGCAAAGTTCCCCCTAATCTGGCAGAGCAAGACCTAGAAAGGAGCATTCAAAACTTGGGAGGGATATCTATGACAACAATATCAAGTACTACACTTTTCACTGGAATTTGGGCAAGGGTAACCACTAGATCCTTGATCAATTCCAAACAGCGCACCCTTTTAGAATCAAATGTGTATAGGTCATGGTAGGATTTAGTTATGTCGAGTTTTAAATGGTCAATGATAGATTTTGGCATAAGGTTGTGTGATGCTCCTGAATCAAGCATACAATTATGCATCATGGAATCATTTGTTTTAAGAGTTACATAGAAAGGAGGCACTATCTCATCTGTCATATCTGAACTAGGGCCAAAAACTACCCCTATTTTTTCATCTTGTAGACTTATGACATCACCTTAAGCATCAACCGAGGTATTTTGTATCCATTTTGAGACTTGGCTTTTATAACCCGGGTTTTTGGAAAGTTCTGATAGTGGAATTGGGATCTTAACCCTCTCTAGTTATTTTTCAACACTAAATGTAGTCAAAATGTTTTTACCAATTTGGGTAGTATCAATTATCTGATCTAAGGCTTGAATAAGAGTTGTTTGAGCTTCAACAGTTTTGCTACATGGTTCAATGATTGGAGTTTCCTTTGGAGGTCTCCCAGGACCAGGCCTAGGCCTAAGATCATACCTTTTGTTTAACTCTACAATTAAAAATTCAGAGAAAGCATGATATTTAGAGACTTGTGAAGCTTCCTGATCTTCTTGAACCTGATTCTATTGTGAGAGAGGAATGATGGTTGTTTGATTGGAAGAAGAATCCATTCTATTAATATCCTCAGTAATTTTCATAGTATTATCATCAGGTTGTTGGTCATCTATCAATAGAGGAGTAGGAACCTCTTGATCATTTCTAGGTCTCTGAAGAATTTGTAGTGGTGGATTTCTTTTATACTGACCTTGATTTTGGTTTTGTGGTCTAGTAACTATTTATTGTATTGTCCTAGGTTGGGTCTCAAGCTTTGAAATCCTATTTGATAGGTTTCTAAGAAGAGATGTTATTTCATCTACTTTTGAGTCTTCTGATTTAGTTTTAGAGGAACTAGAGGCTTCTTGAACATATTAGAGTTTTCTTTGGGCCTTTTCTTCCTTAAGTTTTAAAGAAGTTGAACCTGCCCTATTTGCTTCTACTTCTATAGCATTTGTTTTCATATCTTCAAGAGTTCTTGAAGTTCTCTCTTGTAGCATAACAAAAAAGTCATCATCAAAAGCATTAGAAAATTTAGACTTGGCTGCTACTACCGGGGGCTTACAATCAGTAAGCATTTTGTGATAGAGTTTATTGAATCTTTTGATAAAATCTAATACTAGTTCACTAAAGTTCCTTTTAAGCTCTTCAAATTCTGTGAGGAAGTAAACAGGGTCCTTTTTCACACCCCATTGATTTTTAAATATGGTTATAAGCTCT
The DNA here is from genome assembly GCA_000404065.3 of Pinus taeda. NCBI lineage: Eukaryota > Viridiplantae > Streptophyta > Pinopsida > Pinales > Pinaceae > Pinus > Pinus taeda. The sequence goes on from APFE031678653.1 coordinate 41,766, forward strand.
TCCCAATTTCTAATGGAAGCTATTGGTAACTGCCTAAACCAAATCCTCACATTTCCTTCAAGTGACTGTACAAAAAATCTCATATAAACATTTTCTTGTTTAATATTCATGTTGTCTGCAAAGTCTAGGAAAGCTTGAAGATGGTCCTCAACTGAGGGACCAGTTTCTCCATTGTACTTGGGAAAGTATTTTAACTATCCAGCTGGGAATGCATCAAGGTTATTACGTAAGACTAATACAACATATCTAGCTTGTAAAATAGGTCAAAAAGCCATGAAAGTAGGTGGTGTATGAGGTGTTTGTGTGGATGTAGAGGATGAAGAAGCAGTAGAGGAAGAATATGGTGATTCAGGGGTTGATGGACTAGTTGGAGGTGAAGAAGGAGATGAAGGAGGAGATCTCCTGAAAGACTTCAAAGGAGTCCTAAGAACTAGCTTTGGGACCTGTAAAGGAATACCTTCTTTTGTTTCAAATAGAGGATTGGAATATATAGAGAAGGCATCCTCAAGTTGTTCAGAAGAAGAAGCTTCAGGTCGTTCAAAAATGGAAGGAAAATGATAGGTGGTAGGGGATATGAAATCTGTGGGTTTATATTCTGGTAGATAAACACCCAAATCAGATTCAATTTTAGGTGATCCTGATGGTAGTGTGGGCATTGGATGAGATTCTAATGAATGAATAAGGTAGGCTGACTTAAAATCAACTCCTTTATCTAGAAGTTCATCAACCCTAGGTGATAAATGGGAGTAATCAGGATCATATGGGATATTACTATAGGGATAAAATGATTCTAATTCTTCAAACTATAGGACTAAAGAGGAAGAAGAAGATGGTTGGTGTCCCCTTTTAGAACTAGCTTTTCTTAGAAGCCTTTCAGGATCTAAAAGAGGACTAACTATGTCAATTTCTGAACGAGATCTAGTATGTTTAAAAGGTGCCAGCTTGGGAGTGTGGAGTCGCCTAGGTGAATGATTTTGACATTTCTAAACCTTTAATCACCTTTAAAGGAAAGAATGAATGAATATCGTTGTCCCAAGGGAAACTTAAATGAAATTTGAATCCCCGGTAGCGACGCCAATCTGGTGTTGTACCTCTGAGATAGTAGTAGGTCAACTACCAATGCCAGAGCATCTAAAATAATTGTTTTGGGGTTTTTGGTTTTAGTTTTGGAAGACCAATGAATGAAGAGAGATGTAGAATTGAAATACTTAATCCTTTAGGTTACATTAATATCTCAGCAAAGGGCTACTATAAAGCTTTACATAGTCATATAGATAAAAATAGTGGTGAGAAGAAGACAGAAAATAATATGATTATCACGGTTTCCAGACCGTAAAAAAAAACAATCATAAGTAGGAAAACCCTCTAAACTACGTTCCAAAGGTTCAAGGTAGTATACTTAAGCTTACATAAGATGTTGATGATTTATTGATTAGAGGGTATTAGCTCAATAGATAGTTCATTAATCCATTCTCTTAATAGATGATCACTTCAGGAGCTTATAGGAATAAATTGAGACACAATTATTCCTACCTAGATATCTCTATAAGTCATAAGCATATGAATAAAAAAACATGATGATTGATAACTAGAAAAACTTACAGGATAACACAAACTGTGTAACACCAAATTTAGAATCCTCTACTTTGTATTAAGGTTCTAGAAAGACTGAGTACATCAAGTGTCTACAAAAGCTTCCTTCAAAGGTGCAACCAGGTTCAAAGTAGAATAAATAGTCACAACTTAACAAGCAATGAACAATAAACCTTGAACGTCGAACCTATAACATCTTGAGAAGATAATTATTTATACAATAATGAAACTAAGGAAATATCCTAAAACTAGTTAAGATTTATTCTAGGAAAGGAAAGATCTCCATACAAGAATATAGGGGCAGCTATTGAACTGCTTCTTGTTGTCCCTTTTATTCAGGTTGTGTTGGCTTTGTTGTTTGATATTTTCCCCCTTTAAGCTGCTTGATTGTTTGTATCCTTTACGCTGGTTAATTCCTTCATTTGATCTTTCATCTAATACTCTTTAAACTCTGTGAAAATCATTTGACCCTGCTGATTAACTTTTACTGTGTTCCTTTTTACCTTTACTGTGCATTTCAGGCTTTTACTATGTTTTTCAACAGTAAATCCTTTTAGATTTGTCTTCAAACTATATACAGGCTTTTTCTCTGTAAGCCTGGAACAAAAGTTTTACCTGTAAAACACAGAAACTGTTAAGAAAAACATAGGTGATAGAGAAGGTCTTCCATGGCTTTATAAAGGCTGAAGGGATATTGGAAGGAGTCCAAAGCGTATCGAAAGGTAAAATGATGGTTTTATTGGTCGCAGAGGCTTTATGGATGTTTCACTGTGAAAACAGGAAAAGCAAAGCAAAATGGTGATTTTTCTGTTTAAACGAAAGAACAGTCTTCTATTTGAATTATGGCGCAAATGAACAATGGCTATTTTGTCATTATGCGGGAGGCAGTTTTGGTTTTCATCACACCACTTATAAGGCATGGGCGGTTTTAGGAGGGGGTCACCTGAAATGATCTGAGCTTGACACGTAGCAAGGGAGGTCAGTGGAATACCGCTTTTCAGGTGGGTAATGCCCATACAGAGAGCCAACCCGAAAGTGTCGAGGGTTGTTGGATTTCAATGGTCGTGATCGGATGGTGGAGGAGCGAAGGAGCAGTACGGAGCTATTATGGCAGTGTGGCAATTTATTATGGGTTAAAGACTCAGATTAGCGAGGTTTTATGGTTAAATAAAGGTTTAGGTTGATTCTTCGTTTGAAACATAAAAACAGTATAACAAAGAAAACCTTTGTAAAACATATATGGTGGACTTGAAATAATATGAATGCGAGCGGATAAATGGCATCAGGTCCGGGGTCCCATCACATATCGCAATCACGGTTTAGCGGAGGAAAAGGTCCATCACAAAGAAATGCGATAGGGGCCAGACGCGACGTGGAATAAAACATGGTTAATACTGTGTCGGGTCCGAGTTCCCATCGCAATCGAAGATCACAATAGCAGAGGGTTATTTCTTCAATTGGGACTTGAATGAGGGGTGGATTCGATATGGCAATGGATTGTTATATATATTGCGTCGGGTTCGGGTTCCCATCACAATCGGAGATTGCAATGGCGGAGGGTAATGCTTTTAGCTAGGACTTGCGATGAGGGTGGATGCGATATGGCATGAAATACGAAATATATTGTGTTGGGTCCGAGTCCATCATGTATCGCATATCGCAATCGAAGGAGAGTGCATTCATATGAAAAGCTTGTGATGCGATATTTTATGAAAATACATAGTTTTATAATAAAACTAAAGGTTTCATGTTATTTAATATAGGGATTTAATATACGGGAAAAGGGACTTTTAGGGGTTTAATACTATAGGTTAGTGTTAATATTAAAATATGAGCAGAAAAGGGGAAATATATGAAATATGAGCGGAAAGGGGAAATATATGAAGTATGATGCGGAAAGGGGAAATACACTAAGTATAATGCTTTTCGCATATATAAATCAATACTTAGGCTAAACATCATTTTGTGTGTTTTTTGGGTAAAAGGGGATTTTACATGGGGTTTTCACATTTCCTAGGCAAAAAGTATTTTAACCTTCGTAAAAGGGGTTTTATGGAAAATGAATGAATATGAACTGTATGAAGGTGGGAAGAGGAAATTAGTAAATATAGGGATGAATGGGGATGAGGGAAGTTAATTAATTGATCTTGTAGACCTTCATTTGCTTTGTGTAATTGCCTCATGGACATAGAAACATATGGTAAAACATGATAAATGTACATTTTGTCCAATGAATTATCGTACTTCTGCAACCTTTCTCCTACTTACCATTTGCTTATCGTATCATTTTTTCTTCACTTAATGGGTGCATTTAAGCTAGAAAACCCTTTTCCTTTCTTTTTAATTTTGAAAAGCAAACTATCTAATTCTAACCTTATAACATCCAAGGGCTCATATTAAACTGATGAGCACCTTATTATTCTCTACCTAACTACTAATCTTCCAAGATTAAACAATTTGGCCAAATATTTATTCTCTAACTATAACATCAAATTTAAAGCATGAAGCAATCAAGATTAAACAATTTGACTTTCGTGGGTTGTGACATTTATGACAAGCTGCACACAACCATTATTTTGCAGAAAAATTGTAATGGCATTTAGACTTTCTCACTTTCAGATTTTATTTGTTTTCTTTTCTTTCTAACCTAACATTTTATCTTTGTCTTTGTTTTTTAGGACATCTAACCTAACATTTTCTTTGATATGGACGTCATCATCAAGATTTTTTCAAAAGAATTTTATTCACTATTGTTATGTCCATATCCTAACCTAACATTTTTTCAAAATTATTTTTATTTTTTGACTATTTTACTCTACCTTATCAAAATAAAAAAATGCTACAACAGTGGCTCCATCTAGGGACTGTTTTCTCCTGTAGAATGCAGAGAACCTACAAATCGATGTGCCTTATCCTCAGGCTATGGAGTCCTTGCTGTAAAGAAAGATCACGTTGACATCTTGAAAGGTAAAAGAAAACCAGAGTATTTACAATAAAAACTATTTCAACTTCTTAGTACTGAATGTAATGTTTGAGAAACCTTCCATTTATAGGATAAGTGGAATATAGCCCCTCAAGATTCTGCAACACAAAAGTGTTGTTACCCTTGACTTCAGCAATTGCTAAAGATACAAACCATAGATTGTCAAATTTCCCATGCTTTCTTTTCTCTTCTCTCCTAGCATCCCATCTTAGAACTAGATCACCTTCCTTAAAGTCTCTTTCTCTAGCTCTTCTGTCAAACAGGGCCTTCATATTATTCTGATATTTATTCAATTTGTATTGAACTTCATCTCTATTTTCATTAAGTTCAATAATCTGATTTATTCTTCTTGAAAAATCATCAGGTTCATCTGTTGAATCCTACAGGAATTTTAAAATAGGGAAGGCCAAATTGGAAGGGAAAATTGCATCTTTCCCATAGACTAACTGAAATGGAGATTTGCCAGTTGATATCTTTGGAGTAATTATGTTTGCCCATACTGCATAAATCAAATGTGAATCCCAGCTCTTCTTATGATCAGCTAGAGTCTTTTTTATTACCTTTACCAGACTTTTATTTGATGACTCTGCAAGGCCATTACCTTGAGGGTAGTATGAAGTTGAATGATGTAATAAAATATGATATTTCTGGAAAAAGTCAATTATTATAACACTAGAAAAATTTGTTGCACTATCAGTGGAAATTTGAGTTGGGCAACCAAATCTAGATAAGATATTCTCCTCAATAAACTTAATTACTAATGAATCAGTAGCATTTCTGACTGGAATTGCTTCCACCCATTTAGTAAAGTAGTCCGTTGCAGTGAGGATCCATCTATGCTAATTAGTTGAAGTGGGGTGAATCTCTCCAATAAAATATAATCCCCATTAAGCAAAAGGTGCTAAAACTATTGATGGAACAAGTGGAAGAGCTGCTAATTTTTGTTTACCTACAAACATTTGACAAGGAACACAACCTTTGACCTTTTCCCCTACTTTAAGAACAATGTGGGCCAATAAAATCCTCCCCTCATAATCTTGTGTGTTGTTGCTCTCCAAGCATAATGTCCCCCACAAAATCCTGTATGAAACTGATCAATGATTCCTTCAATTTATGATTCTATTAAACATAATAACAAAATATTTAGTGGATCTTTCCAGTATAAATTTGCATTTATAATGCAGTACTTGATTGATTTTAACTTAAGAGTTTTACACTGGGTTTTGGAGAATGATGCTAGACACTCAAAATGAATCAAGAAATTTACAATATCTTGATACCAGTTTGACAACAAGAATTTTCCATCAATGTGTATAGGACTGATCTACTCTGAAGGTAGAGGTTCTTATGGATTCTCCCCTTTAGGATGAAGGGAAGGTTCTTTTGGATTCTCCCCTTCTGCAAGAACTGAAGGTTCTTGTGTATTCTTCCCTTATATTTCTAAAATAGAATTGATTCTAAGTACTTTGCAGTTGGATTCAGCTAGAAGCTTGGCTAATCCTTGACCTTGTACTAACTTGGTAGTCTTGATAGTTAGATCAAACTCCGGAATTTGAGTGATCCATCTACCTCTTTTCCCATCAGTGTCTGGTTTGGTTAGGACAATTTTCACAACACTATTAGGAACATAAGCAGTAATAGGTGAATGTAAGACATACATTCTGAATGATTCCACGGCTTGAATGAGGGCATAGGCTTGCTTCCCAATGATGTCATACTTAAGCTCAACATCTCTCATAACCTTGTTGAAAAAGGCTATCGTTGGTCATGGGAATCTTCATTTTTTTGTAATAGAATAGCAGCAAGGGTTGTTTCAGAGGCAAAAGAGAAAATATTAAAAGGCTTAGTATAATCAGGGTTGGCTACGGTGGGAGCCTCATAGATAGGCTTTTTTTATTTGTTCAAATGCATGCCTAGAAGTGGGAGTCCATTTGAATTCATGGTCCTTTCGGAGCATGTCAGTTATATCTTTTACAATCTCCGTACCATTTGGAATAAACCTCCTTAGAAAATTAATCTTGCCTAGAAAAGCTTGAATCTCCTTCTTGATTCTAGGTAAGGTCAATGTTTCAATGGCAGATACTCGTTTGGGGTCAATTACTACTCCCTCCTTTGAAATTATATGGTCCAACAATTTTCCTTCTTTGACAACAAACAAGGACTTCTTATGGTTCAATGATATTCCAAATTTTCTATACCTGTCAAAAACCTTCATCAAGTGCTTTAGATGTTTCTGATGAGATTTATAAAAAACAGTTATGTCATTAAGATAAATAACCACAAATTTATTTACCTGACCCATAAAGGCTATGTCCATAGCTCTCTGAAATGTTTCTCCAGCATTGGTCAAGCCAAATGGCATCATAGCCTACATGAATGTACCCCAGGGTGTAGTAAAGGTTGTCTTCTCTCTGTTTGATGTATCAACATTCACTTGATTATAACATGAAAAAACCATCAAGCATAGAAAGTCTTTGTGCCCCTGAAACCATTTCAAGTAACTGATCCATTTTGGGCAAAGGATAATTATCTTTTAATGATGCTTTATTAAAATTTCTAAAATCCACACAGAGTCTTATTTCTCCATTTTTCTTTCTAAGGAGAAATAGATTTGCAACCCAATTAGAGTATCTAAGAGGGAGGATGAACTGAACATCTAGAATTTTCTTAATCTCCCTTTCTACAGTTGGTAGAAGGGCTGGATTTATCCTTCTAAGTTTTTTTTTATAAGGTTTTGCTCCTGGCTTCAAAGGAATCTTATGTTGTATTACTGAGGTATCATAGATCTTTAGATCAGCATAAGTCCAAGCAAAAACATCCTTATAATTTTACAGTAACTTCAGATATTGAGCCTTGATCTCAGGGTCTAGACATGCAGATATTTTGATGTTTTTGATATCTAGTTCCAATGTTAATCTCTTCTATGTCATCTTCTGAAGAAATGGACTGAGGGTTTCGAAGAACATCATTTTGATTAAACAATCTTGCTAAAGGAATGAGTCCCTTTGGAATAAAACTATTAGATAATTGAATAATGTCATGATTAGCAATTTGGGTTTTAAAATCTGAAGTATCATTTCCATCTTCATTTTCATTTATTGCAATTCTATCTTCATCAATTTGTAGAAATGAAAAATCATCTATTACCTGTAGAAATGATTTCAAATGTTCATCATCTTCGAATATTTGCCAATGCTTCAGATTATCTGGGATAGATGGCATATATTTGACTTGTATCTGATAGAGTATATCAGTATGATCAGGAATTTTAAAAGAGCTAGCAGAAACAGCTAAGGCATCTACATGAATATTCTGATCTCTGGGAATATGAGTCAAATTAAAAGCATCAAGGAAGTTTTCAACTGAATCCCATACTTCATTTCAGTAGGACCTAAGTCTAGGGTGCTTGGTCTAGCAAGCATTTCTTACTTGCTTAACAATAAGTTCTGAATCAGTAAAAACACTTAAGTTTTGAAATTTTAAGCTTTTGGCTAATTGCAATCCTAAAAGGAAAGCTTCATATTCAGCCACATTATTTGTAACTTCGAAGCCTAATTTACATTATTGGGTTATATTTTCTTTTTCAGGTGAAATTAAAACTACTTGAGCTCCTGCCCCATCTTTTTTGCAAGAGCCATCAAAGAACAGTTTCCAAATATCAGTTTGGTTTGGTTCAGGACTTTCAACTACCTCTTCAATTTTAGCTTGAGTTTTATGCTGGTTTGAAGTGAGTTGAAAACAACCAAAGTCTTGATCTATTGCATAAATTGGATAGTTTCTTGGCTAGTCGGTCTTACAAACAGTATGTACAAATCTTACCTCTCTATATAATCTTAATTGCCCTCCTCCATAAACAAGAATAGTAGCATATGACATATCCATCTGCAGAGTTCCCCCTAATCTGGCACAGCAAGACCTAGAAAGGAGCATTCCAAACTTGAGAGGGATATCTATGACAACAATATGAAGTACTACACTTCTCACTGGAATTTGGGCAAGGGTAACCACTAGATCCTTGATCAATCCCAAACAGGGCACCCTTTTAGAATCAAATGTGTATAGGTCATGGTAGGATTTAGTTATGTCGAGTTTTAAATGGTCCATGATAGATTTTGGCATTAGGTTGTGTGATGCTCCTGAATCAAGCATACAATTATGCAACATGGAATCATTTGTTTTAAGAGTTACATAGAAAGGAGGCATTATCTCATCTGTCATATCTGAACTAGGGCCAAAAACTACCGCTAGTTTTTCATCTTGCAGACTTATGACATCACCTTCAGCATCAACCGAGGTATTTTGTATCCATTTTGAGACTTGGATTTATAACCCAGGTTTTTAGAAACTTTTGACAGTGGAATTGGGATCTTAACCCTCTCTAGTTATTTTTCAACACTAAATGTAGTCAAAATGTTTTTACCAGTTTGGTAGTATCAATTGACTAATCTAAGGGTTGAATAAGAGTTGTCTGAGCTTCAGTAGTTTTGGTACATGGTTCAATGATTGGAGTTTCCTTTGGAGGTATCCCAGGACTAGGCCTAAGCCTAAGATCATACCTTTTGTTTAACTCTACAATTAAAAATTCAGAGAAAGCATGATATTTAGAGACTTGTAAAGCTTCCTGATCTTCTTGAACCTGATTCTGTTGTGAGAGAGGAATGATGGTTGTTTAATTAGAAGAAGAATCCATACTATTAATATCCTCAATAATTGTCATAGTATTATCATCAGGTTGTTGGTCATCTATCAATAGAGGAGTAGGAACCTGTTGATCATTTCTAGGTCTCTGAAGAATTTGTAGTGGTGGATTTCTTTTATACTGACCTTGATTTTGGTTTTGTGGTCTAGTAATTTTTTGTTGTACTATCCTAGGTTGGGTCTCAATCTTTGAAATCTTATTTCATAGGTTTCTAAGAAGAGATGTTATTTCATCTATATTTGTGTCTTCTGATTGAGTCTTAGAGGAACTAGAGGCTTCTTGAATAGATTTGAGTTTTCTTTGGGCCTTTTCTTCCTTAAGTTTTAAAGAAGTTGAGCCTACCCTATTTGCTTCTACTTCTATAGCATTTGTTTGCATATCTTCAAGAGTTATTGAAGTTCTCTCTCGTAGCATAACAACAAAGTCATCATCAAAAGATTTAGAAAATCTTGACTTAGCTGCTACTACAGGGGGCTTACAATCAGCAGGCATTTTGTGATAGAGTTTATTGAATCTTTTGATAAAATCTAATACTGGTTCATCGAAGTTCCTTTTAAGCTCTTCAAATTCTGTGAGGAAGTAAAAAGGATCCTTTTTCACATCCCATTTATTTTTAAATATGGTTGTATGCTCTTGCCAATTTCTAATGGAAACTGCTGGTAACTGCCTAAACCAAATCCTCACATTTTCTTCAAGTGACTATACAAGCAATCTCATATAAACGTTTTCTTGTTCAATATTCATGTTGTCTGCAAAGTCTAGGAAAGCTTGAAGATGGTCCTCAGCTGAGGGACTAGTTTCTCCATTGTACTTGGGAAGGTATTTTAATTATCCAACTGGGAATGCATCAAGGTTATTAGGTAAGACTAAGGCAGCGTATCTAGCCTATACAATAGGTCGCAAAGCCATGACAGCAAGTGGTGTATACGGTGCTTGAGGTGTATGAGGTGTTTGTGTGGATGTAGAGGATGAAGAAGTAGAGGAAGAATATGGTGATTCACAGGTTGATGGACTAGTTGGAGGTGAAGGAGGAGATGAAGGAGGAGATCTCCTAAAAGACTTCAAAGGAGTCCTAAGAACAAACTTTGGGACCTGTAAAGGAATACCTTCTTTTGTTTCAAAGAGAGGATTGGAATATATAGAGAAGGTCTCCTCAAGTTGTTCAGAAGAAGAAGCTTCAAGTTGGTCAAAAATGGAAGGAAAATGATAGGTGGTAGGGGATATGAAATCTGTGGGTTTATATTCTACTGACTAACACCCAAATCAGATTCAGTTTTAGGTGATCCTGATGGTAGTGTGGGTTTTGGATGAGATTCTAATGAATGAATAAGGTAGGCTGACTTAAAATCAACTCCTTTATCTATAAGTTCAGCAATCCTAGGTAATAAATGGGATTAATCAGGATCAAATGGGATATTACTATAGGTGTCAAATGATTCTAATTCTTAAAACTATATGACTAAAGAGGAAGAAGAAGATGGTTGGTGTCCCCTTTTAGAACTGGCTTTTCTCAGAATCCTTTCAGGATCTGAAAGAGGACTAACTATGTCAGCTTCTGAACGAGATCTGGTATGTTTAAAAGGTGCCAGCTTGGGAGTGTGGAGTCGCCTAGGTGAATGATTTTGACCTTTATAAACCTTTAATCACCTTTAAAGGAAAGAATGAATGAATATCATTGTCCCATGGGAAACTTAAATGAAATTTGAATCCCTGGCAGCGGCACCAGTCTGATGTTGTACCTTTGAGATAGTAGTAGGTCAGCTACCAATGTCAGAGCATCTAAAATAATTGTTTTGGGGTTTTTGGCTTTAATTTTGAAGACCAATAAATGAAGACAGATGAAGAATTGAAATACTTAATCCTTTAGGTTATATTAATATCTCAGCAAAGGGCTGCTATAAAGCTTTACACAGTGATATATATCAAAATAGTGGTGAGAAGAAGACAGAAAATAATATCATTATCACAATTTCCAGAGTGTAAAATAGAACAATCATAAGTAGGAAAACCTTCTAAACTACGTTCCAAAGGTTCAAGGCAGTATACTTAAGCTTACATAAGATGTTGATGATTTATTGATTAGAGGGGATTAGCTAAACAAACAGTTCATTAATCCATTCTCTTAATAGATGATCACTTCAGGAGCTTATAGGAATAAATTGAGACACGATTATTCCTACCTAGATATCTTTATAAGTCATAAGCATATGAAGAAAAAAACATAATGATTCATAACTGGAAAAACTTACAGGATAACACAAATTGTGTAAAACCAAATTCAGAATCCTCTGCTTTGTATTAAGGTTCCAAAAAGACTGAGTACATCAAGTGCCTACAAAAGCTTCCTTCAAAGGTGCAACTAGGTTCAAAGTAGAATAAACAGTCACAACTTAACAAGCGATGAACAATAAACCTTGAACTTTGAACCTATAACATCTCAAGAAGAGAGTTATTTATACAATAATGAAACTAAGGAAATATCCTAAAATTTGTTAAGATATATTCTAGGAAAGGAAAGATCTTCATACAAGAAAATAGGGGCAGCTATTGAACTGCTTCTTGTTGTCCCTTTTATTCAGGTTGTGTTGGCTTTGTTGTTTGATATTTTCCCCCTTTAAGTTGCTTGATTGTTTGTATCCTTTACGCTGGTTAATTCCTTCATTTGATCTTTCATCTAATACTCTTTAAACTCTGTGAAAATCATTTGCCCCTGTTGATTAACCTTTATTGTGTTCCTTTTTACCTTTACTGTGCATTTTAGGCTTTTACTGTGTTTTTCAACAATAAATCCTTTTAGATTTGTCTTCAAACTTTATGCAAGTTTTTTCTTTGTAAGCCTGGAATAGAAGTTTTACCTGCAAAACACGGAAAATGTTAAGAAAAACAGAGGTGACAAAGAAGGTCTTCAATGGATTTATAGAGGTTTAAGGGATATTGGAAGGAGTCCAGAGTGTATCGGAAGGTAAAATGATGGTTTTATTGGTCGCAAAGACTTTATGGAGGTTTCACTGTGAAAACAAGCAAAGCATAGCAAAATGGTGATTTTTGCGTTTAAATGGAAGAACAGTCTTCTATTTGAATTATGGTGCAAATGAACAGTGGCTATTTTGTCGTTATGCGGGAGGCGGTTTTGGTTTTCATCACACCGCTTATAAGGCATGGGCGGTTTTGGGAGGGGGTCACCCGAAATGATCTGAGCTTGACACATAGCAAGGGAGGTCAATGGAATACCACTTTTTGGGTGGGTAATGCCCATACAGAGAGCCAACCTGAAATTTTCGAGGGTCATTGGATTTCAATGGTCATGATCAGATGGTGGAGGAGCGAAGGAGTAGTACGGAGCTATTATGGTGGTATGGTGCTTTATTATGGGTTAAAGACTGAGATTAGTGGGGTTTTATGGTTAAACAAAGGTTTAGGTTTATTCTTCGTTTAAAACATAAAAATAGTTTAACAAAGAAAACCTTTGTAAAACACATACAGTGGACTTGAAATAAAATGAATGTGGGTGGATAAATGGCATCGAGTCTGGGGTCCCATCGCATATCCCAATCGCAATTTAGCGAAGGAAAGGTCCATCGCAAATAAATGCGATAGGGGCCAAACGCGAAGTGGAATAAAACATGGTTAATACTGTGTCGGGTCCGAGTTCCCATCGCAATCGTAGATCACAATAGCAGAGGGTTATTGCTTCAGTCGGGACATGCGATGAGGGGCGGATGCGATATGGCAATGGATTGTGATATATATTGCATCAGGTTTGGGTTCCCATCGCAATCGGAGATCGCAATGGCAGAGGGTAATGCTTTTAGCCAGGACTTGTGATGAGGGCAGATGTGATATGGCATGAAATATGAAATATATTGCGTCGAGTCTGAGTCCACCATGTATCGCATATCACAATCGGAGGAGAGTGCATTCATATGAAAAGCTTGCGATGCGATATTTTATGAAAATACATAGTTTTATAATAAAAATAAAGGTTTCGGGTTATTTAATAAAGGGATTTAATAATATACGGGAAAAGGGACTTTTAGGGGTTTAATACTATAGGTTAATGTTAATATGAAAATATGAGCGGAAAAAGGGAAATATATGAAATATGATCGAAAAGGGGAAATATATGAAGTATGATGCAGAAAGGGGAAATACACTAAGTATAATGCTTTACATGGGTTATTTGCTTTTCTCATATATACATCAATACTTAGGCTAAACATCATTTTGTGGGTTTTTTGGGTAAATGGGGATTTTACATGGGTTTTTCACTTTTCCTAGGCAAAAAGTATTTTAACCTTAGGAAAAGGGGTTTTTTATGGAAAATGAATGAATATGAACTGTATGAAGGTGGGAAGGGGGAATTAGTAAATATAGAGATGAACGGGGATGAATGGGAAGTTAATTACTTGATCTTGTAGACCTTCATTTGCTTTGTATAATTGCCTCATGGACATAGAAACATATGGTAAAACATGATAAATGTACATTTTGCCTAATGAATTATCATACTTCTGCAACCTTTCTCCTACTTACCCTTTGCTTATCCTATCATTTTGTATTCACTTAATGGGTGCATTAAGCTAGCAAACCCTTTTCCTTTCTTTTTATTTTTTCAAAAGCAAACTATCTAATTCTAACCTTATAACATCCAAGGGCTCATATTAAACTAAAGAGCACCTTATTATTCTCTACCTAACTACTGATCTTCCAAGATTAAACAGTTTGGCCAGATCTTTATTCTCTAACTATAACATCAAATTTAAAGCATGAAGCAGTCAATATTAAACAGTTTGATTGTCATGGGTTGTGGCATTTATGACAAGCTGTACACAACCATTATTTTGCAGAAAAATAGTAGTGGCATTTAGACTTGCTCACTTTCAGAGTTTATTAGTTTTCTTTTCTTTCTAACCTAACATTTTCTTTTTGTCTTTGTTTTTAAGGACATCTAACCTAACATTTTCTTTGATATGGACATCATCATCGATATTTTTTCAAAAACATTTTATTCACTATTGTTATGTCCATATCCTAACTTAACATTTTTTCAAAATATTTTTTATTTTTTGACTATTTTACTCTACCTTATCAAAACCAAAAAATTCTACAACATAAGGGACCTTGCCTTCTTCATGAACTCATAGGCAAATGCTTGCTCCACGGGGTGTGGAAGGGGCTTTTCCTTCTTCATCAACACAGTAGGAACAGATGCAGCAGTTGCATAAAGGGAAAGAAAAGATGCTGGAGGGAAGTCTTGATTGTTAACAATAATACTGAGAGGGGGGGTGAATCAGTATTATCTAATTCTTTTACCAAAACTTCCTTATTTATACTTTGAATTATTTTTGCATACCAATACCATAAATAATGAGCATGAACAAGAAAAGCAGACAGTCACATCAAAGAACACCAGATATAAGGTGAAAACCCAATGTGGGTGAAAACCACCTGCTGCAATATGTCTCTATCTTCTTTCAAATTAGAAACTCCTTTTACAATGGTCTTGTACTGGTGCAGTCCTTTACCAGTACACAGGCTGCAACCTGCAGAGAGCTACAACTCTCTCTCATTTTCCAGTCTCTCCTGGAAGGGAGCTACAACCCCCCTACTTCTTTTCAAGGACCACTTTTCATAAATTTTCAAACTGGATCCATAAATATCAAATGATCATCAAGTACCAGTAAGTCACCCAGATAACCAGATCCAAAATAACAGAAAACTAAACCCAGAACACCTTCTGCGGTGTCTCCTGCGGCGCCTCTTGCGGCGTCTCCTGTGGCGCCTCCTACGGCGTCTTCCTGCGGCACCACCTGCGGCGTCTCCTGCGGCGCCCCCTGCGGCGTCTCCTGCGGC
>APFE031678658.1:2518-12813 GCA_000404065.3 Pinus taeda
ACCATATACACAAAGATGCAGTGGAAATAATGCTTCATTTCATTAATGGAAAATACTGAAATATGCTTACAACCATAATTGGAAATAAATCAGCTAGGGCGATGGTAGCCTATCTCTGAGAAGAGATGTGCGGCTACATGCCTCTGAACTATTCTGAATTGTTGTTACAATGAGGCTCGAAGGCCTATTTATTGTTGAGAAACAATGGAAAACCCTTCACATTCCAAAACCTACCCCTAGAAGATGAAACGCCAAATTGTGGGCCCCGTTTTGGGTAAATAGGTACATCAATTTCCTGGGGTCGTAACTTTGGCATACGATCTCCGTTTAACGCGTATGATAGCTCGTCAGAAAGATCTATCCAAGAACTACCACTTTGGGAAGGAAAACATCGATCCATGGACCCATGTTGCCCCCAGATTTCCCAAAAAAACGTCGTTTAGGGCCTCAAAACGGCTCCGGAAGTTCAGGACCCGAAAAAACGGCTAAAAATAGTAAATTGTGCTACAATTACGGAAACTGAAAGAGACAGATGCGGGGGTCCAAATGGGATAGGTGGGTGGCCACCAACATCCACCTGGATCAAGCTATGCGGTTGAAGACGCTTGGTGAATCGGGATCATGAAGACTAAGATGCATTATCATTATATGTTATGATCATGAATAGATTTGAATACTGACGCATGTCTTATCCTTTATATCTTATGTTCTGGGTATATCTGAAGTTGAAAATTGCAGCGAAGGTATAAGTAATTATTTTCATATCTGTACGCGGATTCCCTTTGGTGAAAGAGTGTATACACGCTGGTCCAACACAGTCAACTAGTGTATACTTTATGAGATTTGATATCTGAGGTTGCTATTGGTTCTAGTGGTTGTTGCAGAGTTTTGTGTTCTGCTCTATGTTATGTTGACTATGTTTTGATGACAGGGTTTCAGTGATTCAGTTGTAGGGTGATTCAGAGTTGATGGTTATATTGTAGTAGTGATTGTTTTGTATTGATGGATCCAGTCTTAAAATTTATGAAACGTGGTCCCTGAAAGAAAAGAGAAGGTCGTAGCCTTCTGTAGGCCAGCGCCTACGTACTAGTAAACATATTGGCTAGTACAAGAGCTAGGGGGTTGTAGCTCCTTTCCAGTAGTAGCTGGAGAACGAGAGAAGGTTGTAGCCTTCTATAGGTGGGTGCCTGCGTACTGGTATGAGTCTGCACCAATACAAAATTGTAAAAAGAAGTTTCTTATTAAAAGGAAGATAGAGATGATTGCAGTAGGTGGTTTTCACCCACATTGAGTTTCCACCTTATATCATGGTGTTCATGTGTGCTTCTTATGTGTGATGATCTCTTCTATTTTACTGCACCTGTTTACTGTTTATATGGTTAATAATGTTTTGATCCACTCATTAAAAATCAACTAACTGAATCATAAGTTTACCGGATATATGTTAGTTGCATTAAACTCAGTTGTGTATACATGCGGGTTGCCTTAACTGAAGTAGCGTATATGAATATGATAATGGAAATGAAAAGATTATTGATTTGCTAACACTGATCACCACCCCCCCCTCTCCTTCAGAAGAAGCTTGATCGCTTGAAGGAAGAACCATCAGGATGAGTAATCAAGAAAGAGAGGGATCCATCAAACCACCAATCTTCGATGGGAAATTTTTTTCTCTACTAGAAGATAAGAACCACAGCATATCTACAATCACTTGGAACGGATGTTTTGGAATCGTGGAAGGAGGATATACATATCCGTCAGCAATTCCTACAGATACAACAGATAGAAAGCAATATGAACTCAATGCCAAAGTTGTTACTATCATATTGGGAAGTTTGTCAAAATCAGAGTTTGTCAAGGTCATGCAGCTCAAATCAGCCAAAGAAATATGGGACAAATCATTCTAAGCTTCGAAGAAGATGATAAGGTAAAACGTGATAAGCTTCAAACTCTCAGAATATGGTTTGAAACTATTAAGATGCATAGTAATGAAATCATAGCTAATTACTTCCTATGTATAGATGAGATTGTCAATTGTATGAAGAATCTAGGTGAAGAAATTAAGGAAGTTGTCTTAGTTGAGAAAGTTTTGAGATCCTTGTCTGCTAAATTTGAATCCAAAGTGTGTACCATAGAAGAAAAGGAGGATCTGAAGAAAATCACTATGATGCAGCTTCACGGAATCCTAACTGCTTTTGAAATGAGAAAATGAGGACCATCATATATGAGAGAAGCCGCATTTAAAGTATCAGTGAAGGTAAAAGAAAAACTCAGTGAATCAGGATACATTTCAGAAGAAGAATATGAGGTAAATTTTGTCAAGAATCTTCAACGGGGATCTGGAAGGTTCGAAGGTAAGCTACCTTTCAAATGTTTTTCTTGTGGTAGAGTTGGTCACTACGCTGCTAGATGCCCTCATAACAAAGGAAACATGTCTGAAGAAGGTAATAGAAGTTATTATACTCATGATAAAAGTAATGATTTATCCAATAGTGATGAAGACATTAGACTTCTCATGGAATATGAAAATAAGGATGTAGAAATAGAAGAAGTTACTAGATTAAAAGATCAGCTAGAGACAATGACCAGAGTAAGGAAGCAGCTGCAGGATGTAGTAAAAGATCAGAGCATAATAATTTAGAGACTTGAATCTAAGATCCTCTCTCTAAAAGAAGATCTCAAAGAATCAAAGAAGCAGAATAAAGAAGCTCTTGAAGAAAAAGAACATGAAGTGCTCGAATTAAGGCAACAAGTGGAAGAAGGAAGAAAAGATGAAGAAAACATAAAGAAGCAATATCTGGAAAAGGAAGAACAGCATCAGGTTGAGGTAAATATCTTAAAAGGTAAATTAGAAGAAAAGGACAATTTGTTACGATTTCAAGATAGTACTAAGATTTTGGATGATATTCTTAGTAGTCAAAGATCCCCTACTATCAAAACTGGTGTTGGCTTTTATGAAACTGTCGAAGGTGAATCTAGCTCACAGGGTGAGGAAAGGAATTATAATGCAAAATCCGAAATGATCAACAAAGAGATAAGTGGTCAACCCTAGCAAAAACCAAGGAAATAAATTCTTCAAAGAAGATCTTTTGCTCCTAACTACGGAAGTGATAGTCAGTTATTTCCGCAAATGAATAATGTTGAATGTTATGTATGTCATAATTTTGGACATATTGCAGCCAGATGCAGAAGAAGAATGGTTCAAGACCATCACAAAGAAAGATCATCACGTTCCAGGTACTTTAAGGGATATTGTTTTGCACGCAATATGTTTGGTCACAAAGCTATTGATTGCAATAAGAGGAATATGAAACATGTAAGATGTTATGCATGTAACAAGGTCGGACACAAAGTGAAGGAATGCAGGAGAAAAAGTCGAACACCAAAGCAAAAGGATCATACATCATCACAATTCCAGGTATTGAAGAAGACAGAATTAGAATCAGAAAGATGTGGCATAACTCAGTTAGCAGACATAACAGACACAGGGGAAACTGAAATTGTAGACCTTTAGTATTCCAATTTAGATACTATAAATAGAAATCACATATATAAGCGAGTTAGAGGCTGTAGAGTCGCATAAATGGAGCTCTGAAGGAAAAATAGCAGGACAGACTCAGGGAAAGAAGTCTGATATGGTTTAGTCATGGTATGTGTTGGTTGGCACAGGTTCAGGGGGAGCGTATGCTTGGAATAATTTTTGGCATAATTGTTGGCATTATTGGCATTATGGTTAGAAGACTTTGGTGATAATGCTTATGTGGCTAAATGATACATCTTGCTACTTACTGTTGGTTGATCAAGATAATGATATTACAGGTTACAAGTTGTTGATGTTGATAAGAGATGCTTATAGTGTAGATTATATGGTGTATGATAGTTGCTGATGACTACCATGGTCTTGTTTAGACTCGGCATGTGCTCAGGGGGAGCATGGACGGATTGATACATCTTAGCATATACAAAGGCGGAGCTCAATCATAGATTTCAACATGTACTCAGGGGGAGTATGGACAGCAGAATGTATATCAAGGGAGAAAATATCTTGGTCCGCCCTTTGCCCTTGATGTCAAAGGGGGAGAGTGACATGGTGTGGTTGTTGCCATCAAATCCAAAGGGGGAGATTGTTGGCATTATGATACAGGTATGACTCAAGTGTTGTCCTTGATGGCAACTCACTTAGATGACAGATCACAGTTCAGACTCACAAAATGAAGAAAGAAAGGTATACGCAGGTTCACTATATACCAAGTCGCGTATATACACAGGTTCACTATATACCAAGTCGTGTACACATGCAGGTTCACTATATACCAAGTCACGTATATACAGAGGTTCACTATATACCAAGTAGTGTATACACGCAGGTTCACTATATACAAATGATCTGATAATCACCCTATGAGTGCCATCAGTTGAAGATTTCTTAAACAAAAGGTATTACAGACTCATGTGCTGGTGTGTGTTTTGTGTTATTTAAGCAACGGATCGATTAGATTGTCAATACACAAACATTTAAAGGGAAAGACAGCAAATAAATACAGTAAGCAACACAAGACACAAACAATTTTTAATAAGGAGTTCACCCTATTCTCCAGGGCTACGTCTCTGGTCCAGCTTCAGTGGTGGCCTTGTTTTATTGTGTCTTACAGCAGAAAAATTACAATATAGGGACTCAATGTGAGTTCTCCTGAAGCAAAATTTGCTAGGTAGGGTGGTTCTTGGATTCCCCAAGCCACTCGGAGTACACAGACTCTTTTTCTTCCTACCAGTTCTGTGACCCTATGTCTACAGTGGAAAGAGACAAATGTGATGCTCAGTCCGGACAGACTCCTCTATGGGAAGGCTTGAATCTTCAAGCTCTCTGGTGCTTGATGCTGCTTATGGTCAGCGTGGCCCTCTGTCTCCTCTGCTCGGCTTTACTATTCTTTGTGTTCAGTCCTCCTCTCAGGGTTCATTGTTCACTGTCTCTCTTGGTCGCTTGGACTCTTCTCAAAATCCCCCTTTTTTATTGTCTCTATTCATGGCTTTAACCATTCAATCCTTATGCCTGTTCAGTTCCTCTCCCACCTGTTGATTCTCCTTCTGCAGCTGCACTTGGAGTTCCCAGTTCGACATCAGCGTGAACGCCAGGGAAGTGGCCACGTGTCTCCATCTAATTGGTGCCAGCATGCTTCGTCAATTCGTTTCTTCAGTTATGTCGTGGATATGTTCTTTCTCCACCACGGTGGTCAAACGGATTCCAAATCCCTTTAAATCGCGGCTTAATTCCATGTCGATTCTGCTTCTTCCTATCGGGTGCAATCTCAGCCATCCGATCTGGGCTCCTCCAGATCCAACGTCATACGCACGTCAAGCGCGGTTGACTTGCTTGACCGATAGGCGTGATCACATCGTTTTTTCTCTCACCTCCGCTGCCACACGTCAATCACTGAGTGGGATCGCTCTGCTCTCCTCCAAAACCTCTTACCATTCAAGGGCACCCCGATTGTTACCGCCGATTTTCCAAAGCGCGGGTCCTGCCTTTGTCCTTTAGCACTTTTTGTTTCTCCACCTGGGGTTCTCCAGCTCCTAATGTGACCGAGTGCTTAAGGCTCCCCCATTTCGGCCCTGTTTTCCCAGCAATGCATGATTAGCGCTAATCACGCATCAAAATCACCTCCTTTTCCCAATCCGAGGCTCCCAGGGGCTATTTTGACCTCTTGTGCAGTCTCCATGGGCCTCGGTCAACGCGCTTTGACCGAGGTCCTCGTCATTCCGCGCTGGTTGCCATGGCCACTGGTTCAGGGTGTTTTTGTTATTGTTTTGGATTTCATTAGAGATTTGTTCAACTCGATAAAGTCAAAGTTCTTGACAGTCTTTTGTGGATCCGATTAGGATCATGACCTTCCTACTAAAAAAGCTTTTGGACCACCAAAAGTTAGTTTTCTTCAAGCATCGACTAAGTGCAGAAACTGATGTCTCACTTGTCCAATCTCAATCCACTTCGCACTACTCTGCTTTGAACCTTTAAACCCAATTCTGAGGTATTCCACTCGTCCACTGCGTGTTGTCCTCACCTTCCTGTCCAGCACTGTGTCTTCCTGTAACTCATTAAGATATTTAGGTAGCAGGTCATCAACAGAAGGAAATTGACTCTGCTCTTCAAGGTCCTCAATCATTGAAGGTTCAAACAACCTCAAGCAATCTGCATTCACGACTGAGTAGATGTGCATGTAAGCTGGCAGATCAAGGCGAAAAGCATTCTCACCAACCTTCTCAAGTATCCTGAAGGGTCCATACCTGATAGGTTTTAGCTTTTACCTTCACCTTGCATTCTGTCCTTGCTGATATACAGCCAGACTTGGTCTCCAACTTGAAAACTATGCTCCATCCGATGCTTATCATGCCTAGCCTTGTACTTGGCCTAGCTCTTTTCCAGTTGTTCCTATACTACCTGGTGGATCTCCTGGATCTGTTCAATGAACCTAGTTGCCTTGTCCACATCATTGTGTCTATCAACCATGGTATCTTTACCAAAGACAAAATCCAAAGGAGACCTTGGTATGAAACCAAAAACAGGTCTCAAAAGGAGATCTCTATGTAGAAGAGTGTTTGGCTCTATTGTAAGCATGTTGCACATAGCACAAGTGCTCATCCCAAATATTAGGATGTTTGCTGCAATATCCTCTCAGTAACTGGATCACCATCATGTTAACTACTTCTGTCTGGCCATCTATTTGTGGAAGAAAAGTTGTGTTTTTCTTTAATTTGGTGTCCATTAGTTCCCACAGACTTGACCAAAACTTCCCCACAAATCGGGTATCTCGATCAAATACAATAGAAGTGGTTAATCCAAAATGAACCCATACATGTTCAAAGAATAATTTTGTAGTTTGTTCAGCTGTAATCTGTTTACTACAGGGTATCAAAATACACATTTTGTTGAACCTATCCACAACAACATATAAATAGTCATGACCTTTCCTAGATTTATGCAGTCCTCCAACGAAATCCATGGAAATGCTTTCCCAACAGTGAGAAGGAACTGGCAAGGGAGTGTACAAGCTTAGTTTTCTATTGATGGGCTTGCTTTTAGCACACATAGCACACCCCTTTACATATCTAGAAGCTGTCTCACTCATTTTCTGCCAATAGCAGAACCTTTGTAGCTGTGCAACTGTTTTACTTACCCCAAAGTGACCTGATATCAGAGAAGTGTGTGCTTCCATAATTATCTTTTCTCTGTCAGTTTGTGGAATGCAGAGTTTCCCACAATGATATAAGATGGTCCTTCACATGATATTCCAATTCTTCTACTCTTTTTCCTTGACTCAAAGTTGCATATACATCTTTAAAGTCCATATCTTGAGCATATTGTTCTATGTAGCTTTCATGTAGCACAGAATTATGCTTAAGTAGGGTAGATGCATTTATAATGGGTCTATATAACATGTCTGCAACCTTGCTATGTATGCCCTTTTTATATATGATGACTAAATGAAACTATTGTAGAAACCCCATCCATCTGTAATGTCTTGATTGCTGCAATTTAGTTTGGGAGTGTAGGTATTGAAGTGGCTGATGATCAATATGTATTGATGTTTCTTTACCCATTAAATAATGTTTCCATTTTTCACACTCTGAACTAATGCGTACAATTCTTTATCATAGGTGGGATAGTTAACTACTGCAGGACTAAAAGTCTCAAAATGATAACATATGCGTTTACCATGTTGTGTCAACATTGCTCCCATGGCATAGTCACTGGCATCAGTTTGGATCTCAAATGGCCTTTGTAGATCTGGCAGTGCTAGTACAGGTGTTGTACTAATTTTTCTCTTATAAGGTGTCGAAGGCTTTCTGCTGTTTGCCTCCCCACTGAAACACCTTGTTCAATCCTATCAAAGCATGTAAGGGAGCTGCAATTGAGGAAAAATTTGAAATGCACTTCCTCCAATACTGTGATGCTCCTAAGAAGATTCTCACTTCTGTAGCAGACTTGGGTTTAGGTCAGTTCATGATGATTTCCACTTTAGAGGGATCTATTTTCAATTCACCTCCCCCTACTATATGACCCAAATAATTTAGAGAGGTTTTTCCAAATTCACATTTGGAGAGTTTAACATAAAGTTTTTCTCTTTTCAAAACATCTAATGTCTGCTTAACATTCTTTAAATGTTCTCCCCACGTCTTACTAAAAATCAGAATGTCATCCAGATACACAATAACAAAATCATCAAGAAAAGGTCTGAGTACATCATCATTAATCTCATGAAAGTAGCAGGGGCATTGGTCAAGCCAAAAGGCATAACCAACTATTCATACAATCCCTGCTTTGTTTTGAAAGCAGTCTTCCATGCATCTTGCTCTGCAACTCTGACCTGATGGTATCCACTATGCAAATCCAGCTTGAAAAATAAACAGCTTCTTTTAATTGATCTAAAAGATCGTCGATGCGAGGAAGGGGATAACAATTTTTTATTGTTATCTTTTTCAGTGCTCGGTAATCAATGCACATTCCCCCCGAGCCATATTTATTTCTCACCAAAACGATTGGTGACCCACATGGTGATGTGCTAGGCTTGATAAACCCTTTCTCGAGCAACTCCTGCCCCTGATTCTTGATTTCAGCATTCTCTAAAGCGGACAACCTGTACATCCCAATGTTAGGAAAAGGAACATCTTGTTGCAAAATAATATCATGTACTATTCCCTTTTTGGGTGGCAAACCTTTAGGTTCCTGAAATAAGACATCATACTTTGAAACAATCATTTCTATATCAGTTTGCTGATCAGCATTACAACCCTCAAATATCATGGTTTTACCAGGTGTCTTTTTCTTTACAACCATCAGCAATAACTGTTTGCATGAATTTATCATTCTTTTCATCTATCTTGATTTTATGAGAGTATAATTATTCTTGAGCTTATGAGCTCTTACAAAGTATTCGATTCCATCTTTGACAAGTAGATACTTGTTCTCAGCTCTATAGAAAATAGCCTTTCTATCATACAAGTAAGGACTTCCTAAAACAATTCCACATATATCCAAAGGAATTACATCTAACTCAACCTCATCTACAAATGCTGACCCAAAAGAAAACTTGAGTTTGCACTGTCTAGTCACTTTTAGTTGTGCTTTATCATTCAACCATCCTAATGGGTATGGTTTCTTATGAGGTGTAGTTGTTAATCACAATTTCTTTACAATTGCTTCAGAAATTAGATTTACTTGTGAGCCACCATCAAACAAAGTATCAATCTTTTGATTTTTGGAAACAACTCGAATATGGAAAAGCTCATGCCTTTTTCTCTCATGTTCTTCATTAATAATAAATTGAGCAGAACTACTAGTAGATGCTTCTGAATTCTTACCTTTTATACATGTGGCTGCAATGATTGTTTCATCTCCTGAGTCAGACCCCAAATCTTGCTGAATAGTTGCAGCAGTCTTCTTCTTCTTTCCCTCGGACTTCTTAGGTCTTAGCTCTGGATGCAGAATCCAACAACGCTCATCATCATGCCCCTCCTTTTTACAGTGAGTGCATGAAGCTTTTCCTTTTTGTGCAGTGTTAGCCTTCCTTGCTTTCCAATTCTACTTTCTTTTCTCCTTGCTCTTGCTTACAGTGGGTTGGGATGGTCCCCCAACTTCTGGATTTCCATTCTTTCCTCTAGCTTCTAGATGAGTAGCTTGTATAGATACCTCATTTATTCTAGCGGAATTAAACATGAGGATGGTATGCCTCATGTAGCTATATAGACCACCAATGTACTTCAAAAGAGTTTCTGGTGAGTCTAATGAGATGCCCAACATCAATGCTCTCTTTCTAAATTCTTGAGTATACCCTTGCACACTTTGCCCTTTCAAATGCCGAAGAGTTTTCCAACTCATCATGGCTTGTTGCATGTAGGCCAATGGATAGAACTGCTTTTTGATGGCAGCAACAAATTCACTCCAAATAGAGATGGTCTTACCCTGCTTCTTCATATCAGCTTGGGTTCTGCCTTCCCACCAAACCAAGACAGTGCCTCCTAGGCATAGGCTTGCCAGCTGAATCTTACTCTTGTTCGATTCTATGTTCTATACTCTGCAATACACATCAATTTGTCTAATCCAATTGTCCAACTTTTTAGCATTTAGCTCTCCATCAAATATAGACAAATCAAATTTAACATCTAGTTTAATCAAGGATGCTTTCTTATTATGCACGGGGCTATTAGGAGGTGTAGGAAAGCTTTCTTCTTTTCCCTTTCCTTTTGAGTGGTCATGGGAATGAGATTCATCTTCTTCTTTATCTTGTTTAGAGCCTGAT
>APFE031678658.1:12833-70123 GCA_000404065.3 Pinus taeda
GAATTGAGGGTCTGGCCCTATAGAACCTTCTTCTGACATTGTCTTCCGAGAATAGACTCTCCCAATTTCAGGATTAGTTTCCACCAACTCTCCTTCTCCTAATTTGATCTTGATCTAGTGAGCATTCACAGCTAAACGAACACAAGTTTGTCTAACCTTACAACCTAGAGCTCTGATACCACTTGATCTGATAATCACCCTATGAGTGCCATTAGTTGAAGATTTGTTAAACAAAAGGTACTACAGACTCATGTGCTGGTGTGTGTTCTGTGTTATTTAAGCAATGGATCGATCAGATTGCCAATACACATACATTTAAAGGGAAAGACAGCAGAGAAATACAGTAAGCAACACAACACACAAACAGTTTTTAATAAGGAGTTCACCCTATTCTCCAGGGCTACGTCTCTGGTCCAACTTCAGTGGTGGCCTTGTTTTGTTATGTCTTACAGCAGAGAAATTACAACACAGGGACTCAATGTGAGTTCTCCTGAAGCAGAATTTGCTAGGTAGGGTGGTTCTTGGATTCCCAAGCCACTCGGAGTACACAGATTCTTTTTCTTCCTACCAGTTCTGTGGCCCTAGGTCTACAGTGGAAAGAGCCAAATGTGATGCTCAGTCTGGATAGACTCCTCTACAGGAAGGCTTGAATCTTCAAGCTCTCTGGTGCTCGATGTTTCCTATGGTCAGCTCGACCCTCTGTCTCCTCTGCTCGGCTTTACTGTTCTCTGTGTTTAGTCCTCCTCTCAGGGTTCACTGTTCACTGTCTCTCTTGGTCGATTGGACTCTTCTCAAAATCACCCTTTTCGATTGTCTCTGTTGATGGCTTTAACTATTTGATCCCTATGCCTGTTCGGTTCCTCTCCCGCCTGTCGATTCTCCTTCTGCAGCTGCGCTTGGAGTTCCCTGTTCGGCGTTAGCGTGAACGCCCGAGAAGTGGCCACGTGTCTCCATCTAACTGGTGCTAGCATGCTTCGTTGGTTCATTTCTTCAGTTATGTCATGGATATGTTCTTTCTCCACCGTGGCGGTCAAATAGATTCCAAATCCCTTTAAATCGCGGCTTAATTCCCAGTCGATTCTGCTTCTTCCTATCGGGCGCAATTATCTAGGCTCCTCCAGATCCAACGTCACATGCACGTCGAGCGTGGTTGACTTGCTCGACCGATAGCGTGTAATAATAGCAGTTTTTCTCTCACCTCCATTGCCACGCGTCGATCGTTGAGTGGGATCGCTCCGCTCTCCTCCAAGCCTCTTACTGTTCAAGGGCACCCCGATAATTACCGCCGGTTTTCCAGAGCGCAAGTCCTGCCTTTGTCCTTTAGCACTTTTTGTTTCTCCGCCCGTGGTTCTCTGGCTCCCAACGTGACCGAGTGCTTAAGGTTCCCCCATTTCGGCCCTGTTTGCCCAGTGATGCGCGATTAGTGCTAATCGTGCATCAAAATCACCTCCTTTTCCCGATCTGGGGCTCCCAAGGGCTGTTTTGACCTCTTGCGCAGTCTCCATGGGCCTCGATCAGTGTGCTTTGACCGAGGTCCTCGTCGTCCCGCGCCGGTTGCCATGGCCACTCGTTCAGGGTGTTTCTGATGGTGTTTTGGATTTCATTAGAGATTTGTTCAACTCGATACAGTCAAAATTCTTGACAATATTTTGTGGATCCGATTCAGATCAACAAAGGTGCGTATAACGTACACACGCACTTTCACAGAAAGAAAGGCGCATACATGTCAGAAAACTAAGTTTTGGTCTGTGGTATTTGGTCCATGGTATTTGGTCCGAGGTATTGACCCCAGGTATTGGGTCCAAGGTATTGGTCCTACGTGGTTTTGGACCATGGTATTGAGAGAGGTATAAACCTATATAAGGAGAAGAAGATCATTAGGCCAAGGGGAAAATATTCAAGTATTGAATATCTGATGAAGTGTGAGATCTAGTATGTTGGTTATGGGTTTGTGATGCTTTTCTTGATCTGAACCAAGGGTGCACCTATGCAGTTGAAGAAGGTTGATGGATCGGGATCATGAAGACTAAGATGCATTATCATTATATGGTATGATCATGAATAGATCTGAATACTAACGCATGTCTTAGCCTTTATATCTTATGTTCTAGGTATATCTGAAATTGAAAATTGCAGTGAAGGTATAAGTAATTATTTTCAGATCTGTACGTGGGTTCCCTTTTGGTGAAAGAGCGTATACACGCCGGTCCGACACAGTCATGTAGCATATACTTTATGAGATTTGATATTTGAGGTTGTTGTTGGTTCTAGTGGTTGTTGCAGAGTTCTGTGCTCTGCTCTATGTCATGGTGACTGTGTTTTGATGACAAGGTTTCAGTGATTCAGTTGTAGGGTGACATTTGTTACACAGTATTTTGTCACCGTCCCTGTTACCCCTTCTCCCGCACCTTGGAGGACTCATTTCGGGACCTATGAGAAGTGACATGACCTAGAAACACTTGCATTGTATTCCCCTAGACATGAACTTTATATGCCCTGAAGACACCTTCTGCAAAATTCCCATAAAAATAGCCCTTTTTCCATTGGCGCGGTCCCACTGTGTATCACTCGCACCAATGAGGGAAATCCTACAAAGAGGGCGCACCAACTGGTGCTCTGTCTGAGAGTCGCACTCGTGCTAGCCTAGTTGGGTAAAGTTTTTAACAAACAAACTTACGAAGGTTCCTCCTAACCCACTCATGAACTGAATCTATATTGAGTTGGGTCAGTTTGGCTTCGAATCTCCATAGAAGGGAAGTTGTTTGCCACCTTCTCATGGAAGCTTCTCAGTGATGAATCCAACCCCATGAATATTGTGGAAAATCCTAACTCCTTCCCCTCTATCTATAAAAGCTTGTCCTTTTGCCTTTAACAAGCTAGTGAATAGTCTCCAAGCTCCAAATTCTAAGTCTCAAAGTCTGAGAATTGCCAAGTTCATGCTACAAGAAGCCCTATTCATTCCCATGAGGCTAAATCTTAAGTGAGGAGATTCTTGTCCAAGTAACCAAGGAGAGAGAGGCTTGTTCCCCATTCCCAACAAGCTTTGCAAGGCACGTGTTGTTGATCACCCAGCCAAAGGAGGATTTGATGTCAGAACTATGGTTGTATTCTTCTTTGTTTATCAATAATGATAGACGACTATCAATTATGGTTCCACTCTTATTGTACTTTATAATGATGATTGAGTTATATCCTTTCTGACTGATATATAGTTGCATCTATTGGATTTTATGCTTGTATTTGTGTTGTTCTTTGCATGTGCAGGTGTCCATTCACGAGGATCGTGGGGATTGTGACCAGTCGGAGCGAAAGAACGGGAGCGACGACTCTTCTACAAGTACCAACGTTGGATTCCAGGTAGGCCCTCATCATCGGTCTTTAATTTTCAATTAGCAACCTGTGTGTTAGCGTTGTTTGATTGTTGCTAGACCCCATTTGGGCTAGTGGGATCACCTCTGTCCACAAAGGGGATTTACCTCCACGACAATTTGGCGACTCCACTCGGGAGTTAGCTTTTTGTCTTGTTCTTTGTTTTGTCTTGTTGTTTGATTTGTAAACTTTAGATGGAGCCTGAAGTACGACCAAATAGCCTTCGAAACGCTATTGCTCTACATTAGCAAAGTAGATCAACGCCACTTCAGTCCATCTCCGATTTGGTTTACGAAATGAACGGATTGGAACTTGCCTTGTTTCTTGGTTGTTTCTTGGTTTCTCCTACTTGGTTAGCCTTCTGGGTTGAGTCCCTGTGTTGCTTCTTGCCCCTTAGTGTACCTGGGTACTATTGACTTAGCTTTGGCTCGTTTGTTTTTTATTTTTCCATAGAAAACTCGGCTGGCACTCTTTTATAGCGTTACAGTCACGCCAGTTGGCGCTAGTTGCTCATTGACAACCCGCGCCAATCCCTGAAAGGCGCTAGTTGCAGCCTGACAGTCGCGCCAGGCCCGAGAACTTTTGAAGTTTGCTTGTCTGTGAGCCTTCTGAGCTTGGTTTTTGTTCTAGGTACCCTTTTTTTTTAGACTACTTGAGTGTGTTGGAGTGTGATTTGACTGGCTTTAATCGTTACCCTTTGGGTGTTTGCTTTTTTCCATCGATTTCACATTTATAGCCCTAGGGCATCTAGTGGCTTT
Source organism: Pinus taeda (assembly GCA_000404065.3). Lineage (NCBI taxonomy): Eukaryota > Viridiplantae > Streptophyta > Pinopsida > Pinales > Pinaceae > Pinus > Pinus taeda. The sequence goes on from APFE031678658.1 coordinate 16,961, forward strand.
GTGTGTCGAGCCTTCCTCAGGTGTTTTCATCTTCTAGTGGTCCAGTCGACTCTCTGATTGATCCCTTGCACTTGTTTGGTGGTTGTAAATCGTTTTATTGTGTTATTTGGGTGAATTGCTTTGCTTTCACTTGAATTCCGCTTGGTCTCACTTTGAGCCTAGATTACACGACTCATTGGCGTCTTTGGGACTTTTCTCATTACTTGGATGTTTGTCTCAGTCTTTTCACAATTTTGCATCTTTTTGCTTTTGTTTTTGCAAAAAAAATTCCCCCTCATTCGCTGGGGGGGCTAAATTGTGTATGAGTGTTAATCGCATTTGAGTGTTTTTATTTTTTGATCTTTGGAACTCTCACCCAACTTTCTTGATTTGCACTTGATTGGTTCTTAGATTACATTAGAATCATCTTGTGTTTGAGAATTCTCTTGCATAAATCACACTTGCATAATTAGAATTCTCATTTTCAGAATATGAACGAAAAATGTGCATAAATTACATTTGCATACTTTGCATTAGTTTTTCTTGATGAAATTAGTGCATTAGAGGATTTGTTATATTTTATCTTCGTGATCATTTCGTTTGTGTGAAAGCTCTCAAACTCTCTCATAGTTAGCATTCATCGAATTAAATGATATATTGTGGCATATAGCTTGCATTTAGGATATTTTTAGACATTACATACGGTAAGGCCATTAAAAATGAAACATAATACAAGATCAACTTTAAAATGAATTGAATGAATCTAACAACGCATTGGAACATAACGCACACTGTTTAGAGGTCTAGGCTAGAGACGTGCTCCGACGTCGTTAAACCTAGTCACTTTTGTTTCCACTCAAGGTTGGGTGATTCCTCCTTTTGTGACTCAATAGTGGTCTAGTACGGACTTGTGCTCCCACGTATCGTCGAGTATATGGGGAGACACCACTAGGTTATCATACTTTATCCATAGGAAGCCGTGTCTACCGCCTTACGACCCGTAACGCACCGAACACAACATTCGGGAAGATTGACTGTCGTACGGAAAGTCCTTGGTTTTCATATGATTGCCAAGGTGTATATGGAGTTTTACGGATTGTCTGGAAAACCTTTTGCCTAGTTCTCCAAAGTAGTCACTTTTGATCCTTTTCAAACTCCCTAAAAGAAAAGGCTCATTTGAACATTTGTCACTTCGGGCTCATTAAACATTCGAAGGCGACTAGAGTCATCTTTTTGTCCTTTTCTCGGCTCTTTAAAAATGAAAAGGTCAAGTTATGTCCTTGTGTCTAAAAATTAAATCACCCGCGCTCACACACCCTGTTAGATTCTGTTTGTTGTCCATTTGATTGTGTGTCTTGACTTTTTTTTCAGCCACGTGTGCGATTTTCAGTTTTTGATGGCAACTTTTCCAGAGTTCACCAACCCAGGAATCCCCTCTGACCAGAATCCCGGTCATTTTCCTCCTTTTGGGAATGTTGGTGCTCCTTACATGGCAACGTTGTCCCTTCCTAGGTTAACTGTTGGGTTGCCTGTTTGGTTGTTCTCGACCTCTGTGATCCCTAATGTCTCAACTATTGGTAAATCAGTTCCTCCACCCGAAAAACATCATGTTGATTCCAAGGTGGACCTCTCCCCTTCTTCGCCTGTTTCTACGTCTTCATCTTCTACTTCGCCTGGTGAAAGTCTAGATTCAAGTAACCAGGTGGCTAAGAAGAAGAAGACGAAGACGAAGAAGAAGAAGTCTCATCAGCGAGAGTTTAAAAGTGCAGCTACTCCTCTGAGTACATCTCAGGTCAGGCCACCTTCTGCTCCTCCACGGAAGGTCAAGTTTCCTTGTAAATTGTGCAAGGATGACCATCTTCTTCGTGATTGTCCTGGTATTCCCAGGATCTTAGAAGTATGGTCTCATGATCTGGCCTACCCCTCATCGTCCTTTGAAGCTCATGGTGATGCTACCCTATCAACTGGAAATGGTAAGAAGAATGGGAAGATTCAATTCCCCCGTAGGCTATGTGAAGGCAACCATCTCCTTCACCTTTGTCCGCTCATGGATAAAGCTTCCGCTTTTTTGGAGAGTCTTACAGCTTCTTCACCCCAACTCCCCGTTGGTTATCAGAGACTCTCTTCATATCCTCTCCCTGTCGACAATGAGATTGATTTAGATCCTTCTCTTGTCCATCCTCCTCTTTTCGAACCGGGTTGTGCTAAGCCTGTTCGGGACCAACCATTGGTCGGAGAGAGTGTCAACTTAGGTTCACTACCTGTTGATCACTCTATTTCAGAAGAGCATCATGCTCATGTTCTTCTCGTCTCGTCAGATTCTCTTGAGTCCGAAAACGACTCTCCTATCCCAGCTGATCCCGAGAGTCCTTCTTCGGAGCAGGGGGGCAATCATACGATTCCCCCACCAAGTAGTTTAGTCGTTTCCTTTGACTGGAGTCACCTGACTGCTTTCCGCCTTCCATCCCATGTGCCTTTCCAGATTATAGTACATGCCTATGATAAGGCAGTACCTGGCACTGTTTTGGATGAGGGTGCATCTGTCATTCTTATGCCTTCCACTACTTGGCAAGCTTTGGGCTCCCCACAGCTTGTGTCGGTCGCACAGAATCTGTTAGCGTTTGATGGAGGAACCAGTCAACCATTAGGGATCCTTCCGAAGTTCCCTATTACTTTGGGAGGCAAAACCAACTATATAGACATACTGGTGACCCAAGGTGCTTTAGATTTCAGTCTTCTCCTTGGTCGTGACTATTTTTATGCCATGGGGGCCCTTGTCTCTTCACTTTTCCGTGTGGTTTTCTTTCCACATGATGGAAGGATCGTGACTATCGATCAATTATCGTTCTTTAGTCCCCCAGTGCCTCCTGCGTAGTTGTCATCCCCTCCTGGTTTTTATCCACCGGTTGTATCTACCCCGCCGCAAGTCAACTACGTGGCTACTTATCCCGTTCATGTATCCAGTGATGTCACCATCGTGCATAGTGTCCTGGGGGCATTGGGTCCTGATTTCCAAGATGTGATCCTTCCACCGGGAGTGGCACTCTTGGAAGCAACGACTTCTTGTTCATTATGATGAAATTCGCTCGAAGCATAGTTCGCTTTCCTATGTCAAGCTCCTTAAAAAATGAAACTAGGTTTGGTCGGAGCATAGTTCACTTTCCTATGTCAAGCTCCTTAAAAAATGAAACTGGGTCTGGTCGGAGCATAGTTCCTTTTCTTGTGTCAAGCTCGTTAAACAATGAATCAAGAATTTTGGAGCATAGTTCCTTGTCTTGTGTCAAGCTCGTTAAAAAATGAATCAAGGATTTTCGAGCATAGTTCCTGATCTTGTGTCAAGCTCGTTAAAAAATGAAACAAGGGTGATGAGGATAGTTCTTTTACTATGTCAACCTCATTAAAAAATGAAACAACTCCCTTTCCAAATCTAGTCTTTTGATTAAGATCTCGTAAAATACAAGTAGAGTCTTTCCAAGATCTTTAAACTGAACCTTCATTCCATCCATTTTGTTGAATGCAATGAAGCTTGGGGGGCATGTACCTCATTTTGCGCCATTATGCTGGGGGCACGCGAACTTATAACAAGCATGGTTTTTCGTTTCAAGATTGTGTAAACATGAAACCGAATCCAAGCAAAGTTCTCCATGGTTCAAGCTTGTGTAAAAATGAACCCATACCCGATGTACATCTCGTGATTGCCATTTTTATCCGCTCAATTCTGTTAGATGAGCCTTGGTTGTTTTCATCCCATCGCCACCATCTCTTTGGTCGATCATATGCTTTCACTTGCTTGTTTTCCTTTCCTGAGGGACAACAGTTAAGAGTGGTTTTGTTAGCCAGCCTCTTGACCATTACATGTTTTGAGCAGTTCCACCATTGCCGGAACCAGTTGCTACCCTTTATACCACTCGTTCCTCTAGGACGAGTCACCTTTAAGCTTTTCTCTGACTCGTAAAATATGAAAAGGTTGCCGAGTATTTTTTCCCTTTTTGACTCGTTAAAGAGAATAAAAATGGAGGTCTGCTTTCAGCTCTTTTCTGACTGTTTAAAGATGAAAATATTGCCAAGTTATTCCTCTTGACTCGTTAAACATAAATAAGAGGTGGTCGTCTTTAAACTTTTTTTTGACCATGTAAAGACGAAAAGATCGTCGGGCCCTTGTCATTTCAGGCTCGTTAACGATTACGAAACGACGTGATTTCGGTCGCTTTTTTACTTTTTCATGTCAAAGTCACTACTCATGAAAAGTACTCCTTGATCATAATGATCGAGCGGTTCTTTTGAGCATTGTTTTATACTTTTTCGGGCTTGAGAGACACAAATTTACGAAAAAGGACACCCACGGAGTTTACTTTTCCGCTGTCTTTTCAAACTCTCTAAACATGAAAAGGCGTCGAGTTCTTCCTTTGTCAGGCTCGTTAAAACTTGATGACATTGGATTCCGTCGAAATGATGCTTTACAAGAATATGCTATCATCGTCAAGCTTGTCATCAAAAACTAACCGGGGTACTCGCCAGAAATGGTGGGGAAAATGGAACCACAATTATTGTCGTGTCGACAGTATGTCGCTCTTAAACATGGCACTTGTCTGCATTCGTGTCTGGGTGGGGACATCTCATCTTGTTTTTCACTTGCCTTTGTGGGTTTGGGTAATCCTATTTGACCTATCATCTGCTCATTGCCCTGTCACCATGACCCCTAATCATTTGATGTCAAATACTGCCAAGTCCACTGTCGTGCCGCCAATATGTTCAAGAGAAGTTGACCTCTGCAGAATACTCAACCTCCCTTTGATACCTCACATAATCCTGATTCACAAACATTTTATCCTTCTCTGTCTCGTGTTGATGATATGGGAAACATTATGGCCCACCTTCGATCAAGGTCACTTCCTGTCGACTTCAGCTCATTATCCAGGAAGTTGACTTAGAGACTCCCTTCAGGTGCCTTGGAGCCTGCATGCCTCAATGGCAGGTTCTTCGTGTTTGATGCGAGGTTTTCATCATTGGCCTCCAATCGAATGATTCTACAGGTGTTCGACGCTAGCTTACTGATTCGCACGTCGTAGATTGTACCTATAGTACCTTGAGGACCATTGTCATTATTGGTGGTACCTCTCGCGTCTGTTAACAGTTTTCATCATTGACTGGTAATCAGACAATGTTCTTGCATGTTCGACTTTGACTCCCATATTCGCATGCTTGAACTTGTACTTTGTTCGGGTCAAGATGGAGCACGAGACCCTGGATTTTGTCTGTTGAGATCCAAGTTGCGATTTTGTGGATTATTATGATCATTACATGACTCATTCACTGGATGGTTGTGACCATGCCTAAGTCTATTTATCGATCCTTATTGGATGGCTGCACCCATACCTTGGATCCAGATTTTTATGTACTCTGCTATGGATGGTTGCGCCCATACCACATACATCATGTACTTGAGATATCAGTTGTACTTCTTCATGCAGGTTCCCCAACGACAGTGTTTTCAAGCTGGCATGTTCTTGTAAAGCATTTCACCCCTCTCTCTCTCTCGGGCCTCATGCTTTAGGGGGCATCTATTACACAGTAATTTGTCACCGTCCCTGTTACCCCTTCTCCCGCACCTTGGAGGACTCGTTCCGGGACCTATGAGAAGTGAAATGACCTGGAAACACTTGCATTGTATTCCCATAGACATGAAATTTATATGCCCTGAAGACACCTTCTGCAAAATACCCATAAAAATAGCCCTTTTTCCATTGGCGCGGTCCCACTGTGTATCACTCGCGCCAATGAGGGAAATCCTACAAAGAGGGCGTGCCAGCTGGCGCTCTGTCTCAGAGTCGCACTCGCGCCAGCCCTATTGGGTAAAGTTTTTAACAAACAAACTTACGAAGGTTCCTCCTAACCCACTCATGAACTAAATCTATATTGAGTTGGGTCAGTTTGGCTTCGGATCTCCATAGAAGGGAAGTTGTTTGCCACCTTCTCATGGAAGCTTCTTAGTGATGAAGCCAACCCCATGAATATTGTGGAAAATCCTAACTCCTTCCCCTCTATCTATAAAAGCTTCTCCTTTTGCCTTTGACAAGCTAGTGAATAGTCTCCAAGTTCCAAATTCTAAGTCTCAAAGTCTGAGAATTGCCAAGTTCATGCTACAAGAAGCCTTATTCATTCCCATGAGGCTAAATCTTAAGTGAGGAGATTCTTGTCCAAGTAACCAAGAAGAGAGATGCTTGTTCCCCATTCCCAACAAGCTTTGCAAGGCATGTGCTGCTGATCACCCAGCCAAAGGAGGATTTGATGTCAGAACTATGGTTGTATTCTTCTTTGTTTATCAATAATAATAGACGACTATCATTATGGTTCCACTCTTATTGTCCTTTATAATGATGATTGAGTTATATCCTTTCTGACTGATATATAGTTGCATCTATTGGATTTTATGCTTGTATTTGTGTTGTTCTTTGCATGTGCAGGTGTCCGTTCACGACGATCGTGGGGATTGTGACCAGTCGGAGTGAAGAACGGGAGCGACGACTCTTCTACAAGTACTAGCATTGGATTCCAGGTAGGCCCTCATCATCGATATTTAATTTGCAATTAGGAACCTGCGTGTTAGCGTTGTTTGATTGGTTCTAGACCCCATTTGGGCTAGTGGGATCGCCTCTGTCCGCAGAGGAGATTTACCTCCACGACAACATTGACGGTTATATTGAAGTAGTGATTGTTTTATATTGATGGATCCAGTCTGAAAATTTATGAAACGTGGTCCCTGAAAGAAAAGAGAAGGTCGTAGCCTTCTATAGGTCAGCGCCTACGTACTAGTAAACATATTGGCTAGTACAAGAGCTAGGGGGTTGTATCTCCCTTCCAGTAGTAGCTGGAGAATGAGAGAAGGTTGTAGCCTTCTGCAGGTGGGTGCCTACATACTAGTGTGAGTCTACGCCAGTGCAAAATTGTAAAAAGAAGTTTCTTATTAAAAGGAAGATAGATACGATTGCAGTAGGTGGTTTTCACCCACATGGGGTTTCCACCTTATATCATGGTGTTCATGTGTGCTTCTTATGTGTGATGATCTGTTCCGTTTTACTGCACCTGTTCACTATTAATATGGTTAATAATGTTCTAATGCACTCAATAAATATCAACTGACTAAATCATAAGTTTATTGGATATATGCTAGTTGCATTAAACTCAATTGTGTATACACGCGGGTTACCTTAACTCAAGTAGCATATATGAATCTAATAATGGAAATGAAAAAATTATCGATTTTCTAATACTGATTCACCCCCCCCCCCCCCTCTCAGTATTATTTCCAACAATTGGAATCAAAGCAGGTCTTTCAGAAGAAGCTTGATTGATTGAAGGAAGATCCATCAGGATGAGTAATCAAGAAAGAGAGGGATCCATCAGACCACCAATATTCGATGGATGCAATTTCGTCTACTGGAAGATAAGAACCACATCATATCTACAATCACTTGGAATGGATGTTTGGGGAATCGTGGAAGGAGGATATACATATCCATCAGCGATTCCTACAGATACGGTAGATAGAAAGCAATATGAACTCAATGCCAAAGTTGTTACTATCTTATTGGGAAGTTTGTAAAAATCAGAGTTTGTCAAGGTCATGCAGCTCAAATCAGCCAAAGAAATATGGGACAAAATCATTCTAAGCTACGAAGGAGTTGATCAGGTACAATGTGCTAAGCTGCAATCTTTTAGAATACGGTATGAAACTCTTAAGATGCATAGTAATGAAAGCATAGCTAATTAATTCCTACATATAGATGAGATTGTCAATTGTATGAAGAATCTGGGTGTAGAAATTAAGGAAGTTTTCTTAGTTGAGAAAGTTTTGAGATCCTTGTCTGCTAAATTTGAATCCAAAGTGTCTGCCATAGAAGAAAAGGAGGATCTGCAGAAAATCACTATGACGCAGCTTCATGGAATCCTAAATTCTTTTGAAATGAGGAAAGGAGGACCATCAGATATGAGGGAAGCTGCATTTAAAGTATCAGCAAAGGGAAAAGAAAACTCAGTGAATCAAGATACATTTCAGAAGACGATTATGAGGTAAATTTTGTCAAGAATCTTCAACGGGTATCTGGAAGGTTCGAAGGTAAGATACCTTTCAAATGTTTTTCTTGTGGTAGAGTTGGTCACTACGCTACTAGATGCCCTCATTACAAAGGAAAGATGTCTGAAGAATGTAATAGAAGTTATTATACTCATGATAAAAGTAATGATTCATCAAATAGTGATGAAGACATTAGACTTCTCATGGCATATGAAAATAAGGACGTAGAAACAGAAGAAGTTACCAGATTAAAATATCAACTGGAGACAGTAACTAGAGTAAGGGAGCAGCTGCAAGATGTAGTAAAAGATCAGAGCATAACAATTTAGAGACTTGAATCTAAGATCCTATCTCTAAAATAAGATCTCAAAGAATCAGAGAAGCAGAATAAAGAAGCTCTTGATGAAAAAGAACATGAAGTGCTCGAATTAAGGCAACAAGTGGAAGAAGGAAGCAAAGCTAAGGAACACATAAAGAAGCAATATCTGGAAAAGGAAGAACAACATCAGGTTGAGGTAAATATCTTAAAAGGTAAATTAGAAGAAAAGGACAAACCGTTACGATTTCAAGACAATACTAAGATTTTGGATGATATTCTTAGTAGTCAAAGACCCCCTACTATCAAAATTGGTATTAGCTTTTATGGAACTGTCGAAGGTGAATCTAGCTCACAGGGTGAGGAAAGGAATTCTAATGCAAAATCTGAAATGATCAACACAGAGATAAGTGGTCAACCCCACCAACAACCAAGGAAAGAAATTCTTTAAAGAATATCTTTTGCTCCTAACTATGGAAGTGATAGTTGGTGATTTCCTCAAATGAATAATGTTGAATGTTATGTATGTCATAATTTTGGACATATTGCAACCAGATGCAGAAGAAGAATGGTTCAAAACCATCACATAGAAAGATCATCACGTTCCAGGTACTTTAAGGGATATTGTTTTTCTTGCAGTATGTTTGGTCACAAAGCTATTGATTGCAATAAAAGGAATATGAAACATGTAAGATGTTATGCATGTAACAAGGTTGGACATAAAGTAAAGGAATGCAGGAGCAAAATTCGGAAACCAAAGCAAAAGGATCATACACCATCGCAATTCCAGGTATTGAAGAAGATAGAATTAGAATCAGAAAGATGTGGCATAACTCAGTTAGCAGACATAACAGACACAGGGAAAACTGAAAGTCTAGACCTTCAGTATTCCAATTTACATACACGGATATTACAAATAGAAATCACGTATATACACGAGTTGGAGGCTGTAGAGTCACGTATATGGAGCTCTGAAGGAAAAGCAGTAGGACAGACTCAGGGAAAGAAGTCTAATATGGTTTAGTCATGGTATGTGTTGGTTGGCACAGGTTCAGGGGGAGCATATGCTTCGAATAACTGTTGGCACAATTGTTGGCATTATTGGCATTATGGTTAGAAGACTTTGGTGATAATGCTTATGTGGCTAAATGATACATCTTGCTACTTACTGTTGGTTGGTCAAGAGAATGATATTGCAGGTTACAGGTTGTTGATGTTGATGAGAGATGCTTATAGTGCATATCATATGGTGTATGATAGTCGCTGATGACTATCATGGTCTTGTTTAGACTCGGCATGTGCTCAGGGGGAGCATGGACAGATTGATACATCTTAGCATATACAAAGGGGGAGCTCAATCAGAGATTTCAGCATGTACTCAGGGGGAGTGTGGACAACAGAATGTATATCAAGGGAGAAAATATCTTGGTTCGCCCTTTGCCCTTGATGTCAAAGGGGGAGAGTGACTTGGTGTGGTTGTTGCCATCAAGTCCAAAGGGGGAGATTTTTGGCATTATGATACAGGTATGACTCAAGTGTTTTCCTTGATGGCTACTCACTCAGATGACAGATCACAGTTCAGATTCACAGAATGAAGAAAGAAAGGTATATGCAAGTTCACTATATACCAGGTTGTGTATATACCAGGTCGTGTACACACGCAGGCTCACTATATACCAAGTCGTGTATATATGCAGGTTCACTATATACCAAGTAGTGTATACACGTAGGTTCACTATATACAAAGGCACGTATAACGTACACATGCACTTTCACAGAAGGAAAGGCGCATACATGTCGGAAAACTAAGTTTTGGTCCGTGGTATTTGGTCCGAGGTATTGACCCCAAGTATTGGGTCCAAGGTATTGGTCCTACATGGTTTTGGACCATGGTATTGAGAGAGGTCTAAACCTATATAAGGAGAAGAAGATCATTAGGCCAAGGGGCAAGTATTCAAGTATTGAATATCTAATGAAGTGTGAGATCTGGTATGTTGGTTATGGTTTTGTGATGGTTTACTTGATCTGAACCAAGGGTGCACCTATGCAGTTGAAGAAGGTTGATGGATCGGGATCATGAAGACTAAGATGCATTATCATTATATGGTATGATCATGAATAGATCTGAATACTGATGCATGTCTTATCCTTTATATCTTATGTTCTGAGTATATCTGAAGTTGAAAATTGCAGCGAAGGTATAACTAATTATTTTCAGATCTGTACGTGGGTTCCCTTTGGTGAAAGAGCGTATACACGTCGGTTCGACACAGTCAAGTAGGGTATACATGCTGGTCTGACACAGTCAAGTAGCGTATGCTTTATGAGATTTGATATTTGAGGCTGCTATTGGTTCTAGTGGTTGTTGCAGAGTTTTGTGCTCTGCTCTGTGTTATGGTGATTCTGTTTTGATAACAGGGTTTCAGTGATTCAGTTGTAGGGTGATTCAGAGTTAATGGTTATATTGCAGTAGTGATTGTTTTGTATTGATGGATTCAGACTGAAAATTTATGAAATGTGGTCCCTGAAAGAAAAGAGAAGGCCATAGCCTTCTTTAGGCCAGCACCTACGTACTAGTAAACATATTGGCTAGTACAAGAGCTAAGGGGTTGTAGCTCCCTTCCAGTAGTAGTTGGAGAATGAAAGAAGGTTGTAGCTTTCTACAGGTGGGTGCCTGCATACTGGTATGAGTCTGTGCTAGTACAATATTGTAAAAGGAAGTTTCTTATTAAAAGGAAGATAGAGACGATTGCAGCAGGTGGTTTTCACCCACATTGGGTTTCCACCTTAGATCGTGGTGTTCATGTGTGCTTCTTATGTGTGATGATTTGTTCTGTTTTACTGAACCTGTTTAATATTTATATGGTTAATGATGTTCTGAAGCACTCATTAAAGATCAACTAACTGAATCATACGTTTACTGGATATACACTAGTTGCATTAAACTAAGTTGCGTATAGACACAGGTTGCCTTAACTGAAGTAGCGTATATGAATATGATAATGGAAATGAAAAGATTATTGATTTGCTAATACTGATTCACCCTCCCCCCCAACCCCCTCTCAGTATTATTTCCAACAACAAGAAAACATGTTCAACTTAGACTTTGCATTAACCATGATAGGTTAGGCATAGTTATAACAAAGCTTTCAATTATGGTTAATTAGCCATTGTTGAAGAACATTCATGACCTTATAAGCTTCATGGAAACAACAAATTGTCTTATAAAATTAATTTCACTTTTCCCCTCCCACACAATTTTTCAATGCACAAAGTCACAGCCAAGTCCACTTAAAATTAGGATGTTGACTAACAAGAATTGTTTGAAGAGATCAAGATTTGATTTTTGAATGATATTGTCCTCACCATACTTAATTTTCAAAAAGACTTTGAGGTTGAAATGAATGACTCTAGACATGTAATGTGCAAGGTATTAATGTAACATTGAAGATTAGTTGAGTACTACCTGAAAACATTTAAGGCATTGTTTTGAATTATTCCATGTATGACCAAGAGATGTGCATGTAGGTTTAAGTTGTGAAGTAGCAATTATCAAGCATGGAGAGTAACTCCATGAATGAATTATGTTTTTGCATTAATAGAGAACATGGATATATACAAGGTGAGAGAGACTATTCGGATTCATATTCCAATGTCTCTTCATCTTCCAATGTAGAATTTAGGTTGTAAATTTACAAGTGCTCATGGAGTTTTAATCAAAATCACAAGACACAAACCTACGTTACTACTCTACAAGCATTAATTCAAAATTTAAAACAAAAATGTCAAACATGCAAGAAGAAATAACACACATGCAACAAGTATTTTTATTTGGGTAAAGAAATCTACTAAAAACCAATTTTTTGCTTGCATTAATCAAATGAATAGAGATGTATTACAGTTTCTTCGCTCAACTAAGCTCCCTTGCAAGTGCATAACCTATCTCTCTACTCACTGAAGGCCTCTAACCCAGACTTAGTCAATTTTTTCCTTGGCTTTAGCTCCTATTTCCTTGTGTTGTTCCTTGAGGAATTAACCCCTATTATTTAGGAAATTCCCTTAATTGAATTATGCAATTCCTTAGGTAGGTCATCTGACTGCATGCAACACCTGTACACTCAAGACTAATCTACAACTGATGTTACACTAATTTGGAATCTCCACCTTAACTAAGTAACTTGAATTCTTTTCATGCGCTAGCTGTTTTGGTTTGATTGATCAGTTAGTTGGATTATCATTGAGTTTGATTGAAGTCCCACAGATTAACTTACCTTCCACTAGTTCCTCCAAAAGATGGAACTAGTTTAACTGAAAACAACTTGAGATAACTGACCTTGATTACTACAAATTACCAAGCACACATGAAAAACTAAACTCTAACACCTTGAACTCAAATTTACAGAGTAAACTGGGTGACACAAGCCATGTCCCACATGTTAACATCATCCAAGTTTTTTGTTGATGTGGAAAGTCAAATTTTCTCTATTTAATCAAGGCAAAATCGAATTGAGAATTTCTTGCTATGTTTTTCAACATCCAATTTCCTTTAAATTTTGATATTTACAATATTTACATGGATTTTCCTAATCCCAAAGATTAGGAGTCAACATCCCTCCACCCCTAATATGAAGGGATGTTGGTGACTCCAAGCATCATTTTGAGTCTTTCAAACTTTTCTCTTCCAAGCACTTTAGTGAAGATCTCTGCAATCAGCTCATTTGTGGAACAATGTCGTAAGTGGATTGTCTTGGCCTCAACATGATGTTGAATAAAATGATATTTTGTATTGATGTGCCTAGATTTATCATGGAACTTTGGGTTATTGACCAACTTTATTGCAAAAGTGTTATCAATCAAAAGAGGAGTTGAATGACTTGTTTCTTCAGCAAATCCTCCAGAATTTTCCTGAACCACACAATTTCCTTCGTTACTTCAGTTGTTGCCACATATTTTGCCTTAGTTGTGGAATTTTTCGAAACTGATTATTTGTGTGACCTCCAGGAGACATCTCCTAATCCAAGACTCATAACATAACCTGAAGTAGATACTATGATTTATTTATCTCCATCAAAATCTAAATCAGAGCATCTGTTGGGTCCCTATAATACTATTGATTACCCCATTACTATTGTAGTTGTACCCCTTATTAATATTGTTTTGCCCCTATTGTGCCCATATTGTTATTACTGTGCCCCATAGAATCCCTCTATTGTTATTTTTGTGGCTTTATATTATTATTGTTAGGTCGGTTGGGTTATATTGTGACTCCTTAGACTCCTACATATAGAAAGGAGATTTTGTCATTTGAATCATCCAAGAATTGTTCATTTATGTAATGTAAAGGAGGTTGCCCCCTCGAAGAGGCTGAATTCTAAAGCGTTGATCTATCTTTTCTATCTTTTCTTGAGCTGGTTTCATAACAGTATCCAATCAAGTTGAAGTCATCCACCTGTGTATACTTGAGTCCAGAGTCTTGAGTTCCCTTCAAGTACTTTAGAACTCTTTTTGCAGTAGACCAATGACCCTCAAAATGATTTTGCACAAACCTAGAGAGGGTTCCAATAGCAAATGAAATGTCTGGTCTGGTAGTATCATGTAGTTGAGACTTCATACAAGTTGTATATACTTCGTTGCATCCTTAAATTATTTTCCTTCGGTGGATGTGAGATTTAAATTTTGTTCCATTAGAGTAGTCAAAGGATTGCACTCGTCCGTGCCAAACTTGTTCAATAGGTCTCCAATGTACTTCTTCTAAGAGAGGTATACAAAATTCAGATGTTGGGTTATTTCAATACCAAGATAGTAGTGAACATAACCCAAATATGTCATTTCAAAACATTTCCTTAGTTCTTTCTTTATGGATACAATGTGATTCTTATTGTTCTTTGTCATCAGAATATTGTCTACATACACCATAATATATACAATTGTTTTGCTATATTTCTTGAAAAACAAAGTTGCATAATCAAGATCATAATGTTTGAAATTGAGTTTCAGAAGATGCTCAGTTAATTTATCATACCAAGCTCGCGGTGCTTGTTTGAGGCCATACAAGGATTTGACAAGATTACATACTTTATGTTCCTGACCCTTCACAACAAATCCTTATGGTTGGGACATAAAAACATTTTCTATCAAATCTCCATTGAAGAAAGCATATTTTACATTCATTTGATGGACTTTCCAATTATTCTAAGATTCAAAGGAAAAGAGTGTCTGAATGGTAGCCCATTTTATTGTCGGGGTTAAATTTTCCTCATAATCAACCCCTTCCTTTTGTGCAAAGCATTTTGCCACAAGCCCGGATTTATGCCTCTCAAGTGATTCATTTGCTTTATACTTGTTCTTGAAGACCCACTTGCAGCCTATTAGTTTGGTTCCCAATCGAGGATCAACCAACCTCCATGTGTCATTCTTTATCAAAGCATCATATTATTTTTGCATCACTTCTTTCCATTCATCATGACAAGTGGCTTATTTGAAGGAAGTTGGTTCAAAATTTGTATACAAATTTAGTTCACAATCATAAGAAACATCCATATTAATAGGTGAATCAAAATCATCTACATCACCTCCATTCTATCTGGTTGAGCTTCTTGTTCTTGTCTTTCCAACCTCATCAAGATGAACACTTTCAAGTGTCTTTGTGAACCATTTTGGAGGACCTTTCTGAGATGGCCCAGGCTATTCAGTTGATTGAGATGGGGTTAAATCAAGTTTTAGCCTCCCAATTCTCTCAATCACATCACTCAAAGTGTCTTCTTAATTAAAGGTTGGAGCTTCATGAGGGGGAGATAATGCTTCAGAAGGAGATTTCGCACATTGATCTAGTATAGGGATCCCCCCTTCAAGATATGGAATATCATTATCAAACTCTTGGAAAGACTTATCATGTTTGAATATATCCAAGTGATCAAGCTACCACTCAATAACATTTTCAGTCTTTGAATATTCAAAAAATATCACATCTCATGATATTAAAAACTTATTTTTACTTCATCATCGAGATGGTATGCTTTGGAGGTATCTAAGTACCCCAAGAAGATACATTTGCAACTCCTTACACCGAGTTTGTTTCTTTGTTCCTTAGGTATCAAGGCATAACATGTGGAACCAAAAACGTTAAGATCCCTTACCGAAGGAATGTGGCTATACCACATTTCATAGGGAGTCTTGTTTTTCAGAGCATGTGATGGACACTATTCTATATATACACAGCACATAAAATTGCATCAGCCCAAAATATCATCTTAACATTCTTGAAAAAACATCATTGAACGAACCATAATTAAGATTGTCTTGTTCATTCTTTATTCTACTCCATTTTGTTGGGGATTATAAGGCATGATTGTTTGATGTTTGATCCCATGTTGACGAAGATAATTTTCAAATTCATTTGAAGTATATTATTTTCTATTATTATTACAAATAGAGCCAATATGAGATTGTGCATCATTTTCTATCCATGCATGAAAATTCTTGAATGTTTCAAAAGCTTTAGATTTGTTCTTCAATAAATATACCCAACACATTCTGGTGTAGTCATCAATAAATGTCATCATGTATTTATTACCATTTTCAGAAGGAACAAGCATTGGGCCACATAAATCAGAATGAATGAGTTCAAGATTTCTATGTGCTCTAGAATGAGAATCATGAAGAGACTGTTTTTTGTGCTTTCCTAAGATAAAACATCACATTTCTTAAGTTTCCTATGATCTATAGGCAAACTAGTAACACCATTTTTCTTCAAAAAACAAAGGTTGTCATAGTTCAAATGTCCAAATCTAGCATGCCATAAAAGACTTGATGGAAATGTACCTTCATCATAATGAGAACTATACGAAAAGTTTTGTGCACGAGCAAATCTTCCTTGCAACTTCAATAATATTTCTTCTTCTATCCCAGTCATGAAAAGTGAGTGATATGATGCTTTTATGACCTCAGCCTTGCCATCAAACATGTGAATGGAGTGTCCTTGTTGGCGGATGTGGACCAAAGAAAGAAAGTTTCTCCTCAACCCTGGGAGGTATAGTACATCATGTAGAAGAAAGTCTCAAAGAGCAAGCAATTTGAGCCTGATGGTGCCAAGCCTTGATGGCTTGAGTTTTGACTTTTCTACAAAGTAGACTGCTCCATCAACATTGTTAGTGAATTCTTCAAAGAAAACTCTTCTAAAAGTCATGTGGCAAGTTTCTCTTGAATCAAGCAATCAAGCATCTTTCCATGAAGCAAGTGAAGCATTAAATAAGTATTTAGTTACTCCAATGTTGCAATGTGCCACAACATAATGAGTGGACTCGGGTGCTTTACCTTTCCCTTTATCTAATTATTTTCCTTTCTCTTCATCTCTTTCCTGTCTAATCATGTCCCATGAGAACTTACATGTGGGAGCATCATGGCCATTTTTGTTACATCATATGCAATGAAGATCAGACCTTTCTCCTTGGAAATGTCTGCCCCCCTGCCTCTAAAATTCTTCTTTCCACGTCCTCTTCTGCTACCTCTTCCTCTAGAAGAATCTTGTGCATGATTCTTCTCTTTCTATGCAAGGCACATAACTTCTTCAGAAGACTGATGAGTTGTCTTCTTCCCAAAATCCTTCTCTCTTTCAGCAAACTTCTTCTCAAGGGAGTCAAACAAAATCTCCTTAAGTTTGCCACTTGCTTGCAATGACTCAAGATAATGTGAATAGGTGGGATATAGTGCCTTGACATAAGCTATGAGAGGAACATCAATTTGAACTCCAACAGCTTCAATATCATGCATTATGGCTCTTATTTATGACGATAAGGCAAAAGGGTCATCATTTTTCAACTCAAGATTGAACAACTTGATCATTAATTGAACAACTTCAAGCTTAGAGTGTGAGTCATATAATTCTTTCAACTTGTTTAAAGCTTCAAAAACATTTGAAAATGGTGAAAAATGATGACTCACCTCTTCATTTACTAATGTTGCAATTAAGGCATAGGCCTTGTTGTTCTTGTTTTCTCAAATGGCAAGTTTTTTATCTGAAGTGAGTTTTTCAGGTGCATTGTCTTCTTCTCCTTCACCTTCACAAACTCCTTTCCAAAATTCATTGAAAATAAGGATGTGTTTTATTTTCCTAGACCACTCATTATAATTCTCTTTGCCATAAAAAACTATTCCCACAATGGAAATTAAAAAATACATTATATACCAAAAAAAACCTCAACTCAAAAAAAAAAAGTATTCCACTCTTACTCCTACTCAAACCATATATTCAACATCACATACTTTTGAGCCATAGCATTAGAAACATACTTCATAATATATTCATACCATACCTATGCACTTCATGATATAGTCATACATACGCACTTTACCATGTAATATGTACACATGGTCTTAAGAAAAGGCTAATGCACATATAAAAATGATACAAGGCCATAGTTATAGTTTTAACTTCAACGCACCATTCGAATATATATATACAATTCCAATTCCAACAAAGCATTCACGACAATGGTCTTCAAGAAAGGAACGCCATCACTATCATAAAAACTCACCGCATTAAAATAACACATCGAACAACACTTGCATATATTAAAATCTTGAAATCTTAAAATATATTTTCAGATATTTATATATATTTTTAATTTATTTTTTTATAACCATTCAAAAAAAATTACTTGTACAACAAAATTTTACAAATAATTGAAAATGACAATGACAACTAAATCTGAAATATAAATTCTTCAATAAATTTCAAGTAAACTAATCAAAAAAATAAATCAACAATGATTTTATTAAATGGCTAGTTAGAATACTTATCAATTGTCTTTACTATTCCTTGTGAGGACTTGGACCAAAAATACCCTTTGAAGCCTCAAATGTAAAACCAACTCATATAAAGGCAACTAAGTGCTACGAAAAGAAAGTGGCACTCAAATCTAACCTAGACCACTTCAAGTAATGTAGAGTACATAGTTAAATTTCTACAAGAAATACACTAATAAGCACTAAATAAAAATCAAAACTTATAATATGTGCAAACTAATACAAGAAATTAAACAATCTTAAAGGAGACTAAATATCAGTGTCACTTTATCTTTCCTTGGTAGTTTTACAGAGATTGTTGTCATAAACAAGATAGTTTACCCCAAAGAATACTCAGAATGGAAAATGAATATTCATTTAAAAATAATTCTCAAAGATTTGGCATACCTTCCATTAATGCATCTCTCTTTAGTCATAACTTTGTACATGAATCAAAAGTTATTCAGTTCAACACTTTCCCATATATTATATATATATATATATATATATATATATTATATATCGAATATGAATATGATTAGGACATAAAAGGTCACAAAAATATTAGAATTTTAACTAAAAGTAGGTGGGGTCTCACTAGACTCAACGTATGAGCTTTATATCGTCACATAGATATATTCATTGTGGCTCTCAATTTAAAAACATGTTTAACATATAAGGGATAAAGGTATCTCATAAAACATAACACTGTAATCAAGATAACATTCAACTTATATCCCATTTTGTATCAAAATTTGAAAAATATGATATTTTAAGTTTTACCAAAATTAAATATCATACCATCACAAACAACCAAAATTTAAAATCTTAAAATGTTTCAAAACTGCAAGTATTTTATTGAAGTAAAAATATCTCATTAAAACAATTCAGGTGCATATCCATAAAATAAATCTCCATCTTGCATCATCCCCTATTTTCTATCTGTGTGACCTTGAATAAACTGAAATTGATTGGGATGATTATGTGCTTGGGAGTTCCTCAATGGGCTTCTTTCCTTTGTCTTTTTTTTGGTAATGAGTCTTTAGGTAAATTATTTTTCTCAACTTTAGGATGGGGTTTAGCAAATGAAGTAGCTAAAGTAACCACAATAATGTTATCATGTGCCACAAGTGTGTTTTTCGGGCTCACTGGCCAATTAACAATTCCAGATGGACGTAAACAAGGTTATCCTCCCATCCATCATCCATAGTGTTATGCAACCAAATCACAAAATAGAAGAAGAGATAGATCATTGACCTCAAAATTGGCCTCTTCGAGGGGGAAACATCCTTTACATTACACAAATGAATAATTCTTGGATGATTCAAATGACAAAACCCCCTTTCTATATAGAGGAGTCTAAGGAGTCACAATATAATTAGAGTCAACATAACAATAATAATGTAAGGGCACAACAATAACAATAAGGTGGCTACACTGACAATAACAATGAGGGAATACACTAGTACTATAGGGACTTAACATGCCCCTCTCCTTCAAAATAGTGTTGTCCTTAATGCTTGAGTAGTTTTGGATGCTTCTGTATAAAATTTTCATCCTCCCATGTGGAATCTTCAGCGATTAAGTTCTTCCGCATGATGAGATACTTTGAAATTTATTGATTTCTTCGCTATCAAGTTCTTGTTTTTGTGATTGCTTCAGGTTCCAGTATGATTTTTCCTTCCTCGTCAAGTTCAGGTAATATTGTTTGCACTAGGAGCTTCTCACCTATAACCTTCTTTAAGCATGAAACATGCAAAATTGGGTGCACTTGAGAAGATGCAGGAAGCTCCAATTGTATGCCATAGTACCAATATTTTGGAACACCTTGTAAGGACCATCATACTTTGGTGATAATTTATTATCCTTCTTAGCTTTCTTGAGGGACATTTGTTTGTATGGTTGTAGTCGTAAAAATACACAATCACCTACTTCAAAACTTCTTTCGCTGCGATGTTGATATGCATGTTGTTTCATTCTATTATGTACCAAAGTGAGGTTATCCTTTAAGAGTTGGAGAACTTGTTGTTGATGGTCGATGTGATCTTCCATTGTTTAAACCTTAGAATTTTCTCTTAAATATGATGTGATGGATGGTGGATGATATCCTGAATGAAGATGCAACTTGTTGAAGTGAATTTCTCCATGTAATTCATCAATGACATGAATGGGAAATTTATCTTTAATAGTGAGCTTGTTGAGCTCCCTATAATCCGGACACATGTGCTATGATCCATCCTTCTTGTGCACCAATACTACTAGAGCAAAGAAATTACTTTGACTAGGTTGAATTATACCAGCCTCTAGCATTTTTGCAACCATATGTTCAATTTAACTATTTTTTCCATACGGATATCCGTAAGGCCTAATGTTTGGAGGAACACTTCCTGGAACCAAATTAATAGTATGATCATGATCAAGAATAGGTGGGAGGCCTTTGGGAGCCTCAAATACCTTGGAATGATTGTCCAAGACTTTTTGGAAATCTGGAGAAATAGATTATTTCGATGTTGGAACCTCTAGTGAACATAATTGTGCAATTAAACCCTATTGTTCTTTCTTTATAAGTTTTTTCATGCCATTAGAGTTGATTATCTTTCTTGGTTTCCCTGCGATACCCCTTAATTTAACTTCCTTTCCTTCCCAAAATATTTTCAAGAAAATTTCTTGAAAATTAAAAGTTATTGTACCCAAAGATTGTAACCACTGGACTCCTAGTACAACATCAGCACCACCCATTGGAATGGAAAGCATTGGACTATTCAATACATATTCCCCCATAGTTAGCTTGATATTATGGCACTTTCTAGAGCAATTTATATTTCCTCCATTTCCAACCATCACTCGACACTCCGGTGCTCAGTATAGGAAGCAATTCCATTCCTTACAATGAATAAAATTATGGGTACTACCCGAAACAATCAGCACTATTACCTTTTTCTTCTTGATATGTCCTTCTATCTTGAGAGTTTGAGGAGTGGTAATTCATGCCAATGCATTTCAAGATATGGTCGGATTCATTTTTTCTTTCTCTAATGTTGGTTCCTAGTGTATATCCTCTTGTTTTGAAGTTTCTTGTTCCTTTTCTTCCTCCTCTTCACAATCTATGTAAAATAATTTCTTCTCAGCACACTTATGACCTTTAGTGCATTTCCTATCATAACTATAGAAAATCCATTTTTCTCTTTTTTCTTCCAATTTTTGTGGTGTCAACCTTATAGGTTGTGGAAGGCTAGGGGCAGCAACACTTCCATCTTTATAGTTGTGAGTGGTAGGCTTCCTTGTTGCCATAATTTTTCTTTCAATTTTTCTTCCCAACCTAAATGCCTTCTCCAATGAATCAAGTTCCTAGAGGTGAACCTCATGTTGAATGTTATCCTTTAAGTCCCTATGAAAACATCAATCCTATGTTGCTTTGCAATATCATTTACCCTTATATTCCATTTTTGGAAGTCCTCAATGTGCTCCATCATTGAACCCTTTTGTTTGAGATTTATTAATTGGCTAAAGAAGGTGTTTCTCTTTGTATCCTCATAATGTGCTATCATTTCCTCCGTAAAAATTGACCAAGTGACAAGTGGTTTACGAGAATAAACTCATCGATACCATACAAACTAATTGGGTTCTAAATATAAAGTTGCAATGTGTACCTTTTGTGTGTGTTGCACATTATGGAGATCGAAATATTGCTCCATTTGTAGTATCCATGTTACCGTGTCCTTGCCATCAAACTTCCTCATATCAATCTTTGGAATATGGTGGATCTTCAATCCAACGTTAGATTCTATGAAATCATGATTAACATTTCTTTTGTTCTCGTCATGAGTTTCATCTAATATCTTTTCGCCATCAGGAAGCATTTCTTGTAGCAACTTTGTCAAACCTTCCATGTATGCTTTTAAGCCATCTTTTAAACCTTCCATTTTTGTTTTTAATCCATCCTTCAAAATTTCCATTTTTTATTCTAAACCATTCTTCAAACCATCCATCTTAGCTTCCATTTCATTTTGGTTACTCTTTGCGAGAGAGAAATTTGTTGCACTTGGTCTCCTAATTTTGATATATCATGTTGCATTTCTTGCTCTCCTTCATGCATCATAGTAGAGCTTTCTGGTTGCTTACTAGGTGTTTCCATTTTCTTTCTTTGAGGCATTTTGAAATAAAACAATGATATCTATGCTTCACTATGCCCTTTGAATCACTTCAAACTGATTTTTCAAACAAAAGTTATACAATAAAAAATTTAAAAACAAAAACAAAAAAAACAAAAACAAAAACAAAACAAAACAAAAAAACAAAAACAAAAACAAACAAAAAAACACACACACACACACACATTTTTCTTGCTTTTAGAAGCTCGATCTTGAAATGGTTGTAACTATGTAATTTTAGATCTCCAAGTTCTGAAATTTATTATTGTTGTATCTCTTTGAGTCCTCTTTCCAATCCCACAAGTCTGATCGAGATTGTATTCTTCAATAAAGATTCATGCCAAATCTCACACCGTGACTTGATTATGGACTGGTTCAATTGAGAAAAGTTGTATGGGATGCCACATGTCACTGTTGTAACCTTCAGCCCTGAAATTGCTATACGAAAAAATGCAGTCCGTGCACTTTTGGCTACTTTTTACAGAATTCAAATCAGATGCCTGAAATGAAAGTTATGACAATTGTCCCTAGGTCACCTGTTTGAGACAAAATTCTGGAGCCCGCAAAAATGCTAAATTCCTCAGATCATACCTCCGAAAATATAGCTAACAAAGATCTGAAATTTTTACAAGACATTCTATGAGATTTCGGCTCCATGTGGTAAAAGTTTCAACTTTTGAAGCCTCGTAGAAAAAAAAAAATTATAGCGAAAATTCCAAGATGACATGTTTGAAGAAGCGAAACCCCAGAATCCAAAGCTCTAATACCAAATGTTATGCAACCAGCTCACTAATAGAAGAAGATATAGATCAACGACTTCAAAATTGGCCTCTTCGAGGGGAAACCTCCCTTACATTATAAAAATGAACAATTCTTAGATGATTCAAATGAAAAAAAAAACCTTTCTATATATAGGAGTCTAAGAGGTCACAATATAATCAGAGTCGACATAACAATTATAATGTAAGGGCACAAGAATAACAATAGTGGGATTCTATAGGGCACAATAATAATAATATGGGGACTAAATGGGCACAAAAATAATAATAAGGGGCTATAGTGACAATAACAATGAGGGAATATTGGAGGATTGGCAGCTAACCCAAGGCAGGAGAACATGGGAGTCGCAGCACTCAGCCGCAGCGTAGTGACAACAAGGCCACAAGCCAAGCCCTTGATGCCTGTCTTCCTACAACCCGCCCTACAATCAGAACTAGAACGACTACGGGTTTCGTCTCCCCTCATGGATGGCTCCTATGCAATGCTACCACGCCACTGCTGGAGGTCAAACTCGGATCCGATTTGGGTGCCACATACAGTTTGTCTGCCTCTAAGGACTTCCCAGTTCTCGTTGTTGCATCGCAGATCGATGATCAAGGGAGGGGTAGTCAGGGGAGCGGTTCCAGGATGTTGGATCTGGGAATCTTCAAAGGGATCAGACATAGCACCCCAGATCTGACAAACCTCGCTACTGTAAGGGAAGCGGCAATGGGCAGTAGAGACAGAAATTTGAACGACCTAACAAACAAAGGGCATAGAACTGGAACGTACACGAGCCTACAAGTCACAAACTCACGGGTAAGGGACATCACGCCTTTCATAAACCTTTTCTATAATCTCGAGCTCGGTATTGTACTTTTTGTATGGACATTGAATAGATCAGGGGCAACAATGCATGCCACGGAAGGCAACGATTTACTTAGTCTTGGTAAAGATCTAATAGACCAGGATTTTAGAAGACTAAAAAGCCCACAAAAGGTTCAGATCTGGGGCAACGTAGACAGATTCCAAAGCTCTACGGTGCTCTTGGGCTTATGGAGAAAAAGCCCGATCCAACAGATCGAGACCTTACAAAGGTTGTTCCATTAAGTGTGGAGGAAGATTTGATACAAATCTTCATCAAATCAATAGGGGGCAGACATTATTGCATGCATCTCAGCAAGGGGACAAGTATCCAAGAATTAAAGAAGGAAATCCAAATACAGCTTGGAACCCCAATAAAATACCAAAATTTGATATATACAGGACATAGTCTGCAGGACAACTGTACACTTCAAGACTATGGCATCAATAAAGACTCAACTATATTTCTGAATCTGAGACTGTGAGGCAAATGCGATGGAGCCAGCTCTAAAAATACAGGTTCCTTTCATCACGCAGTCAAAGGAAAGGGAAAAATGCAAAACAATCCAGCACCAAAATCAGAGTTACCAGGCCCCTACATCGTGGAACAAAAATCGGAATCGCCAATGCTGACAGTATCTTTGTCGGAGGTAACTCATCTATACATAGATCTAGCCCAAAATGTTGTTATCTATAGATATAATGGTTTCTGGCCAAAATCTAATGCACTACATCAATGGATCTTCTCCGCATGGTCACCAAACTGTGAAATTTATCTATGCCCAAAGGGGTTTTTTATAGTTAGATTCAACACAGAACAAGAACGAGATAACATTATCAATCAGGGGCCTTGGTTTTGGGGCAATGTTGGCTTCTTCATCACCCCTTGGTTCCTTGATTTTGATGCCAATACCATGATAGTCTCAACAATGCCAGTGTGGGTTAGTTTACATAACCTCCCTCTTCATTTTTGGCATCACAAATTTTTAATAGCCATTGGGAATTCCTTGGGGAAATTCCTAAAAACGGATGAAGACAGAGCTATTCGGGGAACTTTAACATTTGCCAGAATATGTGTAGAAGTGGACCTGAGTCAGGGGCTACCTGATCACATCACATTGAATTTTAATAATTCTCTGTGGACACAACCGCTTGACTACGGGAACATAACATTCAGATGCCGCAGATGCTTGCAAACAGGGCACCTCCAATATGCCTGTCCACTGGCTAGGAAGAAGCCTAAAGAGAATAAGAAACAACAAAACAAACCCAAAGGCTAGCAACAAACAGAACCGCTGGAAGAAGAGGAATTGAAGATAGAACCTACAGGCACGCAAATGGGACAGGAAAAACCACAGGAAGAGAATACCCAGGTGACTAACTTGGGGCCATTCAATATGAAAGAACAACAAGAATCTCAACTTGAAGTAAATCAAATGAAATCATGGATCCGAAGGATTGGAATCTGACAAAGAGCATCCAATCAATTATTACACCCACTCCCAACACTGGAGGTTGGCGTAGAGTGGAGAAGAAGAAGGGCAGAAAAGTATAGGCCAGCTGGAACTTTTTTCTTTCTTTTTTGTATTCTTTTGTTTCCTGCTTTTAGGAACAACTCATCTGCATATGCTTTAAGCATCTATAAAATGTAATTTTTTTCATATGAATAAAATTATGACTTTTTCCACGGGAAAAAACAATGAGGTAATACACTAGTATTATAGGGACCTAACACATAGGATAAGGTTTTCATTCAAGAGTGTCCATTATGCTAATATGTGGCTATAATGGAGAATTTTGGGGGACAAAGGGATGTGGCGAGGCATGTTGTCCACCCAAATACAAGTGCCATGTTTGTAATAATTGATTAAACTCGTCATACTTAGCATCAAAAAGAACAAAGAAGCAAATCCTTTTATTTTTTCCCTCTTGACAAATAAAATTTGGCCTTCTCCCTTATCCTCTCTTGTTTCCTCTTGAATAACATTTACTAAAAGAGCACATCTAAACAACATGTTGGGCATGGAATCCCCCCACAGCATGTTTTGTGGCTCAAAGCCCAAGTTTTGGTCAAACGTATTGTAAAACTCCACGAATTATGGGCGCGGAGCGCAAAGTATAGGTTGAGTCATAGGGTTGTCCGCCCTCAGTAATGTAAAGTAATGTAATGTCATGTCGGCCTACCCATGGTCCCCAGACCATAGGATTGTATAAATAGAGCGAGGCTCTAAATTGTAAAGATAGTGAATGGGAGAGATAGATGAATACGAATGGTTCAAGCATAGAGTAAGAGTCTAAGTGTATTGGGTTGTAGTAGTAGGAAGAGGCTTTACCACTGAGTGCGCAGAGGCCTAGTAGAGTCCGCAGCTGAGTGCACAGACCCCTGCAGTTGAGTGCACAGGGCGGTGTTGAGTTTGTAATCTTGAACAAAGAATAATAAAGAGAAGTTGATTCCAATTTACGTGCATCTACTTGTATATTACCTTCTTTACATTTATATTGTTTTGTTTATCGCGCGCACTTGTATGATTGTTGGATATACTATCAATTATCACTAGAATAAGTTAAGTAATTAGGTAATAACAGGTTAAATAGTAAGGAACTTGGGTATAATATGGATCGTGCCCCGGGTAGGGCTGCGCGAAGGCAGCATCACAGATTGCGAGGGACTAATAGGTGCACGTAGTGACGTGCACGCAGGGTCAAACCGCGGACCGCCAAAAGCTCATAAGACATCCCTAGGGTGCGGAAACCTAGTTCTAGCACCCACCCATACTACTTCAGGTGAGACCTCAGTCCGCACTCTGCGAACTGTCGCTGAAAGGGCCAGTAGTACCGGGATTTGTTTGGCTAAATCACCTCTGAACCTGGGTTAGGCCCATACAAGCCAACAAATGGTTTTGTTGTTGGGACCGAGATCTGCATAAGGGATGTCTGATTTTGTGCCACTGGAATCCAAGAAAGAAAGAAATTGAAGAGTGGTTGGACAAGAAGATTCATGAGTTCGCAGCGCGGGAAAATAGAAATCTGCGAGTATCTCAGGAACAGTGGTTGGAGCACTACTTTTGTATGGAAATCCACAAAATTTTCTTTGCATCCTTTCCTTCTGAGTTGTATGAGTGGATCGCGAAGCTAACAGAAAGTCAAGGAAGGTTTAGGCTCGACAAACCAATTGTGTGGACTCTGGAATTAGTGTGCAGACTAGAAGCGTCAGGAAATAAGATCACACGAGTTGTGGACCATTCGCTGGATTGAATTATAGGAGGACTTATCACTGAGTTCACGGTAGACACAACGGTCAGCTACAGTGAGGTGGAGTGATGTTTCCTAAAGGGACCAAGACGTAAGTATATTAAATATTTGAACACTTGGATTAAGATGATATTGTGTGAAAAGCGGGTTATGCGAATAAATTAACGTTTGGGACTACGCGAAGTGGGAAGATCTACAGAAGCGGAAGTAGTGAAGAATTGGAAACCAGTCCCTTAATTTCCCCCTCGCAAGAAAGCGAGGAGGAGCTTGTGAAAGTTTCTTCGAGAAGCGCAGTCAGTCTGATAAGGCAGTGCATTCCACACCTACCACCTCCACCTACACCGCCACCCATCTCACCTTCTTCACCTCCATCTCCACCCACCCACCCCCGCCACCCACCACCACAGTCCAGTATGGCGAGTGCAATCAAACTACTGGTATTCATAGGAGTGGGAATGAAGATCTGGACTAATTCCGGTTCGTGGTAAGAGTAGTATGGGAAGCATAGGGAATTATCGATTACAATATCAAGAAGGCTATGCTAGTGACCGTGTTGCAGGATTGTGCATTAACATGGTACATCAAGCATTCTAACGAACATCCAAACACAGGAATTGCAGAAATCCAGATCGCGTTGAACAGGGAATTTAGCAGGCCAAAGTAAAAAACACGATCAATAATCGAGTTTAAGTAGATCACGATGCTCCCAAACGAGACCCCCTGGGATCTGGACCAAAGACTCAAGGGCATGATTTGTGAAGCCAACATGACATTAACAGATGGACAGCACCGTGCATGGTTTGTAGCATCACTGACACCGCACTTAAGGATGGCGCTATCACAGCAAAAACTTTCCACCCAAGCCAAAGCTTTGGAGATGGCGATGAGATTGCATGAGACCCCTATACAAGACCCTGATTTGGGAGTCCAACAAATCCACGCACAACTACAAAATATGTGTTTGGAAATGCAGAGTTTGAAACAAGACAAGACACCTCGGCCAGAGGCACGCGAGGAGGTATGGTTCATAAAATGCAAAGGCTAGGGGCATGACAAGGACCATTGTCTAGTGTTCGCGAATTACTTGGCAAGAGGAGGGTCGATGTTGTTAAGACCTGAGGCACAGGCAGGACTGAGCACGGCGCCTGCATTATGGTGCACAATTTTTCAGATAGGAGGAAAACACACTACAGATATTGCAGAAGTATACACAGACGTCCCAGCAATTGTTTGTAACTTTTTCAGGTCGGTAGGTCATGATGAGCACACCTGTAGAAGCTATGAACTAATGATGAATCGAACTCCTGCCTACAGGGTGCAGACCGAAACACGAGCCCTCGACCCGAGTACATGAATGGTGTGCGCTGGATTTCAGGGGTGCAATCGAGGTCGAGGTGCAATGGGACCAGGAAGGGGTCGCGGACAGTTAATTTGTTATAATTGCAGAGGACCAGGGCACTATGCCCGCGATTGTACAAACCCGACAAGGACATCATGTTTGTATTGTACTAAGTTTGAACATGAGGCGGAAGACTACCCTACATTGATTGCGAGATTGCGCAAAAAAGGGGTACTTCAGCCCCCTCCAACTCAGAATTTGCAGATGATGAGGTCTGAACCGCGCGAAGAAGACCCGAATGTACACATGATGCTCAGGAGCAGTATGACCACTGGTGATGATAAAGGTAAGTAGTTAGAAGAAAGTGCGTGGGTTCACAAGGCTCCTACAAAGGAACCGGAATTTGATTTAGAACGTGCGAAGGAGACATTCATGGAAGTTAAAAAGAGCTTCACGGAGGCCTCCACTTCAGGTAGTAAGGATCAATTAGAACCAAGGATGAATCCTTCAATGCTCACTACCTTTTTGGAGACATGTATGAAACTCCTACGCGACAACAAGGCAGTAAAAGGACTACATGAACTTATCACTCGATGCGCGGGGTCAAGAGAACCGCGTATGGTCTGGAAACTTGGAAAGCATGCATTGCGCATAGGAAGGGAAATGAGGTTGACTGCGCAAATCATTAAATATGAAATGGATCAAGTAATCTTGGATCTCAGATCAGATGCGAATGTATTGTCAAAACAAACATGGGAATGCATTGGCAGACTCGTGCTACAGTGATCTCCTATTCAGTTACGAATGGCGAACCAACTCAAGGTCTTGCCCATGAGAAGATTGCAAGGGGTAATAGTAGATATTGAAGGTGTGAGCACGCAGGCGGATTTTTAAAGTGATAGAGATTGTTGATGACAGTAATCCCTATCCTGTGCTACTAGGAATAGCCTAGGCCTTCGATATGAACGGAGTCATAAATCTGAAGAAGCACAAAATGATCTTTAAGAAAAAGTCACTACACGTAGTAGTACCTCTAGATCCATTCGAAGGAGTGCAATACATTGAACTGGTGCACGACGACGATAGTGATGACGATCTCAATTGTATTTATAAGATAATTGCGCAAGAAGAGGATTAGGTGAATCTGGCTGCAAATGGAAGGATTTCGTGGAAGTGCCAAAGCTCCTGCACTTCGGATTTAGACCAATAGATAGAGCAATGGCAGAATCGGCTGCATGAAGTGACAACGCTTAATTGCAACATGATGGTTAGATCACTGCATTGTGTAACAACAAAAGCAAGGGATCTGCCAACATATGATGGGTTGACAGCAGTGGATGAATTCCTGAGCAAATTTGAAAGCATAGTACTAGAACAACAGCGGTTCGATGCGCTGAAGTGGGAATTTCACGCAACGCCCGCATGATGGTGGGGTACGCATCAGGGAAGTTTTGAGGACTGGCGTGGATGCAGAAGAATGATGCACCTACGATTCGAGAAACCGGAAATACGGCTAGTAGACAAATATGACGGACGAGATGATCCACACACACACCTCGCGAAATGGACCATGGTCTACAAGGAAGAGCCATAGCCTGAATGGGTACATTTATTATATCATAACTTGGATGTCATACCCATGAATTGGTATACTGAGATAGAGCTCTGCCATGGTACAAGCGGATGGGATATCTTGCGTGAGGGATTTCTATTAATGTTCATGTTTGAATATTGTTGTTCAAATATTGTTGACGATGCACTACAGGGAATAAAAGTCGCTATCTTCAAAATACCCCAAGAGCCAATGGAAGTACTTCGGCCAAAATGGGTGACACAGTTGAGCTGCTCGCTAGAGTGTTACAACGTAAATGTTGAGGAGGATGATGAGGACCCATGAAATATTAACATTTCAGAAATGAAAGTTTGTTGCGAGATTTGTGGCCCATCACTTGAAGACCTCGACATCACCACGTAGCTAGAAACAAAGCAGGTCAACATTGGAACGAAGGTGGAGCCAAAGTACGCAATGCTTGGGGACTATTGGGATGATGCCATAGTGGATAAGGTCGCTAAGTTACTCCGTGAATACCAAGACTTGTTTCCGACCAAAATTACGGACTTAAAAGGGATTGTTGGCAACTTAAGGATGATGAAGATCACCCTAAAACCCAACACGAAGCCAGATAAGCAGCGGCCTCACTGCTTGAATCCAAAGTATAAATAAAAGGTCCGTGACGAATTAGATAAAATGCTCACAGCCGGAATTATTGAACCAGTAGAAGAATTCGATTAGGTAAGTCCTATGGTAGTACAGGAGAAAAAAACAGAAGGGAGAAATAAGAATATGTGTGGACCTCAGGAAGCTGAATGACACCTGTGTACACAATCCATTCTCAACACCATTCACAGATGAAGTACTAGAGAATGTTGGCGATTAGGAAGCATACTCGTTCACGGATGGGTTCTCAGGGTACCATCAAATCAAGATTGCGCCGGAAGATAGGAGAAAAACGACCTTCGCAATAGAATGTGGCTGCTTTCAATACACTGTTATGTCGTTTGGACTAAAGAACGCGCCAGCTATATTTTCGCGCATCGTTGTGTCTACATTCAAAGAATACATCCACAAGTTCTTGGAGGTCTATCTGGATGATTAGACTGTCTTTGGATTAGTTAAGCACCATGTAGCGAGCTTACGCTTGATGCTTGATACTTACTGCGAGCACCAAATTGCGCTGAACCTTAAGAAGTGCACATTCCTCGTTCCCTTTGGAAACCTGTTGGGACATGTGGTCTGCAAACAAGGCCTGATGGTGGACCCTATGAAGATTGTTGTTATCCTAAATTTGGAAGCACCGCGAAGTGTTAACAACTGCGCACTACTTTGGGGCGCACTGGATACTATGGGAAGTTCATCAAAAGTTATGCCCAAATAATAGCACCGATGGAAAAGCTATTGAAAAAGGATGTTACATAATGTTGGAATGATGATTGCATGAAGAGTTTGGATATCCTGGAGGGGAAATTGGCCTCCGCTCCAATCCTAGTCTTCCCAAAATGGGATGTGGAATTTCATGTACATGTTGATGCGTCGTGTATTGCGCTGGGAGCTATACTCACACAGGAGGGCACGGAGGGCGTGGATCACCCAATCGCACTTGCAAGTTAGATATTGTCCAAAGCAGAAAAGAACTATTCTACCACCAAACACGAGGGGTTGGCAATGGTGTACGCGCTCCGAAAATACCGACAATATTTACTCCGAGGACATTCCAAGATGTACACCGACCATTCCACGTTGAAATACCTGGTGAATAAGCCTGTGTTGGGGGGGCACATATGTAGATGGCTCCTACTATTTCAAGAATATGATTTTGAGGTCATAGTCAAGCCAGGACACCTAAACGCAGGACCAGATCACTTGTCATGAATTGAGATGGGCAAGGAACCCATGAATTTGGAAGAGGGACTACCTGATGCACAACTCTTTTCAATGTGCGTCGCAGACGGACACTTTAAAGATATAATCCATTTTCTAACAACAGGGACTGCGTCGAAGGAATACTTACTCCAACAAAAATAAGGAATTGGTGGTGTGCGTGGCGGACTTTTTTGTCATTGCGTGGCACCTCTACAAAACAGGCAATGATGAGATATTGCGAAGATACGTACCTGAATTTGAACGAGGCCAAATCCTCATAGAAGCACATGGGGGCGCTGTAGGAGGACACTATGTAAGATGTGTGACCGCACAAAATATTCTTCGTGCAGGGTTATGGTGGCCAACCCTGCACCAAGATTCGGAAGCGCATTGTAAGGCCTGTGATATGTGTCAAAGGACTGGAAAACCATCATGAAGGGATGAGATGCCACTAAATCGAAAAATGACACTACAGTCATTCGAAAAATGGGCAATCGACTTTATGGGACCGAATAAACCTCAGGGAAATACAGGTGTCCACTACATCATCACCGCAACGGAGTACCTGACACGATAGGCAGAAGTGCAGCCGATCAAGGACTGCACAACTACTACGGCTGTGAAGTTTTTGTTCGAAAACGTGTTGACACGATTTGGCTGTCTAAAAATCTTAATGAGTGATCGCGGAACATATTTCTTGAATGAAACCATCAGCGCGCTCACAGAAGAGTTCGAGGTGTATCATCATAAAAGTACACCATACTACCCACAAGCTAATGGGACAGTAGAGGCATTCAAAAAAATACTAGAGACTGTGTTGATCAAAGTATGTAACGCACAGCGAAATGACTGGAACCTGCATGTACCTGCCGTATTATGGGCATACATGATAACGTGCAAGAAATTGATGGGACAGACACCTTTCTGGTTAGTCTATGGCACGGAAGTTGTCATACCGATGGAATACATCATACCCAGCCTGCGAATAACAACGCTCACAGGCATGACGGACCACGAAGCTCTGAAAGAAAGGCTCGCACAATTAGAAGAACTCGAGGAAGAATGGTTTCTGGCTGGATTTCATCGGCAAGTACAAAAGCAATGTGAAAAGGCCTGGCACAACTACCATATCAACTTGCGCACCTTCAAGGTAAACGACTTAGTGTTTCTATATGACAATAGGTTTGAAAAATTTCCGGGAAAATTTAGAATGCACTGACTAGGACCATACGTGGTTAATGAGGTCACAGACGGAGGCGCGATCTAGCTAGTCAAACTAAATGGAGAACCCTTCCTAGGCAAAGTAAACTGCAATCGCTTGAAACCCTACATCGGTGGGCCAGCTCTCTGACTAACCGACCAAAGCACAGCCTTCACGACCCGAGGAGTCGGACAAGGGCGCGGGACTATAAACACATGCAACAGATGTCGGTACCAAGGTAAGGACACAATTCAGACACGAATAATTCAGAAGCAAGAATGCAGCAAGTACAACAGGCAACAGCTCAGTGCGCTGCCGACATTCAAGCCGTCAAGACTAGTTGGAGGGACTCTGTGCAAAGATTGTTGCGTCGACAGATTGACTGGAGGACGAGTCACGATGATTGTGTTGGGGGCTTGTTAGGCATGGAATTCCCCCCACAACTTGTTTTGGGGCTCAAAGCCCAAGTTTTGGTCAAATGTATTGTAAGACTCCACGAATTGCGGCGCGGAGCATGAAGTATAGGTTGAGTCATAGGGTTGTCTGCCCTAAGTAGTGTAAAGTAATGTAATGTCATGTCGGCCTACCCATGGTCCACGGACCATGGGATTGTATAAATAGAGCGAGGCTCTAAGTTGTAAAGATAGTGAATGGGAGAAATAGATGAATACGAATGGTTCAATCATAGAGTAAGAGTCTAAGTGTATTGGTTCGTAGTAGTAGGAAGAGGCTCTGCAGCTGAGTGCGCAAAGGCCTAGTAGAGTTCACAACTAAGTGCGCGGACCCCTGCAACTGAGTGCGCAGGGCAATGTCGAGTCTATAATCTTGAACGAAGAATAATAAAGAGAAGTTGATTCCAATTTCTGTGCATCTGCTTGTATGTTGCCTTCTTTACATTTATATTGTTTTGTTTATCACGCGCACTTGTATGATTGCTGGATATACTGTTAATTATCATTATTCTTACACACATAAGTTAAGTAATCGGGTAATAACAGGTTAAATAGTAAGGAACTTGGGTACAATACGGATCGTGCCCTAGGTAGGGCTTTGCGAAGGCAGCATCGCAGGTTGTGAGGGACTAATAGGTGCGCGTAATGATGTGTTCGCAAGGTCAAACCACTTACCACCAGAAGCTCATCGGACATCCCCAGGGTGCGGAAATCTGGTTCTAGCACCCTCCCATACTACTTTGGGTGAGACCTCAGTCCGCGCTCCGTGAACTATTGCCGAAAGGGCCAATAGTACCAAGATTTGCTTGGCTAAATCACCTCTAAACCTAGGTCAGGCCCATACAAGCCAACACAACAAATGCAATAAAAACCATTTAAAATTCTTAGCTATGAAATGTGTAATGATTTACTATATGTAGAAAAGAAAGTAAACTTCACAAATAATTTATTGAATATAATTTAGCATGGGCTAAAATCAAGAAGAATGAATTGAGTTGTTAAAAGAGATGGAAAATAATCTCAAAATACCTAGGGTAACCAACTGAGTTCCACTTGTATGACTATTTTTCCTACTCTATCTCACCAAGTTTAGGCATTCAATAGTATAATTTCAAACTTCAAAGAGAGTCTTATCTTTAAAAAAAATAAAAAAATCATGTTGCATGCTTTCATCAACATTTATATATATATATATATATAAAGAGAGAGAGAGAGAGAAGAGAGGAGAGATATATAATATATATATATATATATATATATATGTATATATATATATGTATATATATATATGTATATATATATATATATATATATATTCCTTCTTTATGTAAACTAGACTTATTCTCCTAACAACCCATCACATGTTCTTGAATTTGAACAAAGCATCTTCATAACAAACCAATTTAGATAAATGGAGTGTGTGTATAGAAATGTTTTACTTATGGAAGGAATGTAAGAGAGATGCAAAGTGGAAAAAATAAATGTATGAATGGAGATACCCAACCAGCTAAAAAAGTCGTAGTCTAATGAGACATCTTTTTTCCTTAAAACTCACAGAAACTTCAGCCATATTTTGAGAAAATCTAGCAAGGATTTTTGTAAATCCAAGTTATAGTTGTTAAATTTCAAGATTTTAGGTGCCCGGAGGTTTTTGATGGTGTTGAAACCATTTCCACCATCAAAAACATGATTCAAACACTACCTGTACAAGATTTTTTGAATTTTTCTTGCCTAGATTTCGACCAATTTTGGCTGTCTAGGCAATTCCTCCGCCTTCGTAGATGACTCCACTAAAATTTAGTTGGCTATAGCTTTATTTTCTTAGGCCCCAAAAAAATTCATGACAAATCATTACGTCAAAGTTCCCAAACAAATCAACTTCATAAACAAAGTACATGCATGGTTATTTTAACATACCGAGCACATGTTTACAGGGTCGAGATAAGCTAAAAAAAAAAAAGTAAAAAATACAATGAACTTCATATTTTCATAGTGGGGATTAAATTCAAAGCACACATTACTCAAAGCCAAGCCACACTAAAATATTTAACCAATAATTCATAGCTACAATTATACTAAATTAAACTACAAAACTAAAGCCACATACCTTTAGTTCAAAACCAATTTCTTATTGTTTATATGCTCCGCAATCTCTATAAGGCTCTTGATAATCGTTACACAACAACCACAATGAAAAAATGGTTCACAACATCACTAGCTACAAATTTGTGCTTCACCAAGTTCCAAAAAAAACAAATGAAACCCTACCTCGTGTTGAAATCCTAATGTAATGTTGAATTTCTGATCATGATAATTACTTGTGACTTATTTATATGTTTCCTCAAAGCATTTATTTCATTCAATTACATCATCAAGAAATTATACATTCAAATATGTAAGAAATTAGAGATCGCAGTACACAAGAGACAAGAGACATAATAAATTAGGCCAGTGGCCAAGGCAAGACCCACAAGGGGAAAACCCAACAATCCTTTCCTTATAGAATATTTTTCAACAATAGAAATCCAAGTCATAGACAAACTAACCAATATGACTTCCCAAGTTCCAAGTCATCCCTCCACCAAGCAACAATTGGCCACAACACTATTCATAAGATGCCACTTGTTTGTCCTATAACCAACTTCAATCAATACGAGTAAAGTGCCTTATGTAGCTCACATCACATATAGATGTAGTGCCATAAGTGGCCCACATATCACAGAGATATAGGTACCACAAGAAGTTTGCATATCATAGATAGAAGGTGCCATAGGAAACTCTCATCATCACAGGGAGAAGTGCCACATAAAGCTTGCATCGTCACAGAAGAAAAGTGTCTTAGATAACTCAGATTTGTAGAATAATTTTGCCTGAGATGCCCCGAATTTCCTCTCCACAGAAGAACCATGAATTGCTTGCCAAATGGTGGAGAAATGATTTCAATATATAGTGGTTTTCATATCTGAAAAAGGTGCCTCTAAAGGTTGATTCGACCTGTCATCTTGAGGGCCGACTTGGTAGTTGGGATTTGACTAGAAGACACATAAAATTTAATTTTTCTTTCTCTTAAAAATGTCCAAATAGGACATGACAAAAATAACTTTCTTTTTTACTCTTTAGAAGATCATAATTATGAATACCAAACCTAGTTACAATTTCAACACTCCCTCTTAACTAGGGAGGTATTCATAAGGACTCATTGGGATATTCTCAAGTTGAAGACTTATATAAGAAATGGTCATCAAGATTAAGATAAGCATCATCATTAATATCATTACCAACATCAATCGTGTCACCATAACCTAGTCTATACCCCTAACATGTGGCACATATGTGTTGTTTAGTAAACAAGCTCAATCTCAAAAGAGATCAGAGCATGATGCCAAAACAAGCTCACTCTAGAAATATATCAAAGCATGATGCTAGGAGGATACAACCTCTAGGACCATTCTCTCTAATCCATGTCAAAGCAAAATAGGGATAACATCCCTAATTATGTCAATATACAATGGCATAGAGAGAATGATGTTCTCTACTGGACCATTTTCCTATACAGGTCGAAGTGACACGGCGACTACAACCCTAATCAGGTCACTTTACAATGACACAAAGAGAATGATGTCCTCTACTAGACCATTTTCGTATACAGGTCGAAGTGACACGGTGACTACAACCCTAATCAGGTCACTCTACAATGACACAGGAAAATCTATGTCCACCGAACCATTCTTCCTAATCAAGTCAAGTGACACAGGGATTACAACCCTAATCAGGTAATTATACAATGACACAAGAAGAATGTCAGTCCACCAAACCATTCATCCTAATTAGGCCTATGTACTTGACATGGGGATAAGCTCCCTAATCAGGTCAAAGTACATGACATGGGAAGAATGTAAGTCATGATGCTATCCAACCTTTCAAACCATTCTCCCTAATTCTGGTCAATGTACTTTACACAGGGATAACATCCCTAATTCCGATCAAAGTACATGACACGGGGAGAAACCATATCCAAAATGAAATCATCACTCCCTCTCAATTAGAGAAGAAATCCACAAGCCCAACTTTGTTTTGGGAATACACAAAATTCCCTCTAGAAAGAGGCTTCATCAGCAGATTGGATGTTTGCTCATTAGTGGAGACATACCCGAGCTTCACTACACCTTTCATCAGCATGTTTTTCATCATACAATCCAACAAGTAGTCTCTGAAGTCATACTGCTTATCAACCTTTGAATCCAGCTTCAATATACTCAGCCTCTACCATATTGCTTCATGCTCATCCAAGAAATTATAAGTAAGCCCAAATGGATGCAATATATTCTTCACATTTGCTCCCTTTGACACATGAGTCTTTATTCTTTCACCATAAACAAATCATATAGGACCATTCTTGATCCATTCAACCAATTCGGTATTACAAAGTATTCTTTAATCTTGAGACTTCTTTTCATATTCTTCAAAATAAAAATTGAGACAAACTTTGTCATGATCCTCTCCCTCTTTCTAGGAGAACCTTCTCAAACCTTTCTCCCGTGCTACCATCTATTGTGTGTTATATCTTGACTTTTCAAACTGCCCACTCCCTTTGGACTTGGGTCTCATCTAGTGCAATATCCTTTCAGTGGAAATTCTGTAAAGTCCTCTTACTTTGCTTCGTTCTTCCACTTCTTCCAACCATTGACAAAACCTTGGTAACTTCTACTATGTACTTGTAATCCTCACTACGAGGTCATGGAAGAAAAAATGCAATTATGCAAAGTATATAGACAAGAGAATATCCAAAGGTAAAGACAATAATAATAACAGTAATTAAAGAGAGAATATATGGAATACTTATCTTTTAACAAAAGACAAATCCCTCTATGTCTTTAGACTCCTTGCATCCATATTGCACCTTATCCAAATCACCATTTTAATGTCATTTATTCCTTGTAAAGGCTATGGTTTCTTCTTTCAGTAGAAACATTCAATTCTTGGGGTTTTGTTCCTAAACCCTAGGGTTTTTATTTTTCAAATCTTTTTGACTACTAGGGTTTACAAACCCTAGACATCAA
This sequence comes from Pinus taeda, assembly GCA_000404065.3. Lineage (NCBI taxonomy): Eukaryota > Viridiplantae > Streptophyta > Pinopsida > Pinales > Pinaceae > Pinus > Pinus taeda. The sequence goes on from APFE031678658.1 coordinate 55,612, forward strand.
ATGATAAAAACCCTAGAATTTGATAAGCCCTTAATGTGATGAAACCTATCATTGATATCATCACGTAGTTCGTGTCCAATGATTGTCCTTCAAACTCATTATAACAACTTCATCTTATTCCATCATTTAGGGTCGATCATAGCATCTGAATACATATTTGATAACTTCATTTTTTACTCTCAAATATGAGCTTAGCCTATTTTCTATAAATGTATACTTAGTGAAAATGAATCTCTTTTTCATGGATGAGAAATAAGGTTTATGGTAACACAAGTTCATGATTTGTAATCTAGAGTTTATATTTCCAAAACTTTGTACTTATCTCATATCCTCTCGAACTGGTAAAGGGATGTCAAAGCTCTTCTTTATAGTCAACCATTCTAGTCTGAGATTTGTTAGATCTTGTTCCAGGGAATTCGTTCTAGATCCAACCATGTACTTCGAAGCTTTACTATAGTCTTAGATATTTGACCTTGAAGAGGAACTCAACCTCTTTTCACTGGTTTCCATGGTTTAAAAATATAACGGGATCATAGGTCATAAGTTTGAATGTTAGTTCTCTTTGCCATATCAACTTATCAAAAAGCATATTCTTCCATATCTGGCCTCGATCCTATACAAACCATATTAAAATTGAACTTCAAAATAATTATTGCTACTAATACATATATGCCATACTACAAGTTCTATTGTAACTTGGATCTCAAGCCACACCAATCAAATAATTTCTTCAAGTTGTTTAAAGAGACATTAGGTCGGTTCTTTGTAATATATATTTTGTCCTTCTATCATGTATAGAAAACAATATCATGGATTTGAATCCCCCTCAGTATAGTGCCAGAGATGAGCTCGAATAACTAGACATACAACAGTAATTTCATACTTCTAGGTCTTAATTCAAATAGGTCCCATTTTGGACTAGTGTCTTGGATTGTTACAAGCTTAACCTTGTCACTCTTCTACATAGATGATCAACTCAGATGCCATACCAAAGAAATGAGGCTTACATTTACATAGACTGGATTATTTAACACTTAAAAATTTGAACAATACAATTTGTGATATGGATTCACACTTCAATCATAAAAACCTTAGAAAGTTTGGATGATAATGCTCACCTTAGAGAGTTCAAATTTCTTGTAAATCAAGTCACAATCCTTCTTTCGCAGAGGCATAACCTAGTTTCTTAGCAGTCGGTTGACTAATAATATTCGCAATGTTCTATAAGCTTTGGCCTCATATAAAGTACTTCAAATCCATATCCTCAAGCCTACAAATTTTCATAGAAGATAGGTGCTACAAACAACTCATATGAACCACAGGAGTGTCATAGAACTTCAGCGTAAGTTACATAGATGATAATACCATAGGCACAAGTGCCCTATGACTTTGAAATAAACTTGCATACATAGAGAACTCGACCCATCAACATGTACTTAGATTCTAACCTCAGACTTCAAACTTATCCTCAATCCATAGCTCTGGAACCATGTTGAAATTCAAATGTAATGTTGAATTTATGATCATGATAATTACACGTGACTTGTTTATATGTTTCCTTATAAAATTTACTTCATTCAATTAGGTCATCAATCAAATATACATTCAAATATGCAAGAAAGTAGAGATCATAGTACACAATAGACAAGAGACACAAGAAATTAGGCTAGCAGTTAGGGCAAAACCCTCAAGGGGAAAACCCAATAATCCTTTCCTTATAGATTCTTTGTCAACAAGAGAAATACGAGTCATAGACAAACTAACCAATATGATTTCCTATTGACGTCGCGATCAACACCCTCCAAAGTTTTTCCTACACTTGAATTTCAGAGCCTACTGAGGATCTTATGATTTGTCGTTCTATGGACACTTCATTGTCGATTGATGTTGTGCTAAGTGTTTAAGTCTTCTTCCTAGTTTCTAAATGCTAAAGCCACTTGCTCACACATTCTCAGTCATTGATGAGTTCATAAGAGCACTTCCTTTATGAAAGCTTGAATAGGCATAACGCATTCCATCAAGACAGTGCCTGCACAATGTTCAACCTATGTCGACAGTCAATGCACACTTTCCATTGAAGTCTCACTCAATTTGATTACAATTGTACTTCTATTTCGATGAGTTTTCCCAACTATTGATTTTTGTGCATCTTTGCTTTCATAAGTGTCAATTTCACGTTTGTGACTGTCGTTTTTGCTTGCATTAAATTTAACAAGTGGTGTTTTCATGTTATATTTTCTCTGGCATGTGTCGCTTTCAATTTATTTATCTTTTGCAAGTGTTATTTTCACATTTTCTTATGGTCATAAGTTTCACTTCTAATCATTTTCACTCTTGTATGTGTCGCACATTTGCACAACACTAGAGGCAATTCTAGTGCACTCTTCTGCATTATATGGCCCTACATATCATAAGAATACATTTTAGTCACATTACTATATCCTAGCACACTTTCTCATCACAGTTGACACATTTGGCGCATCTTGTATTCTAAGTGTCCAATGTGGCATTTTAACTATCGCACTTAGAAATAAGTGTCGCTTTGTTGTCGTTTCAAGGTGTGATTATTGTTCATGAGTATTGTGCATTCCCTATCTTGTGTCAATGGAATTCATGTGTGTGATCCATATTTGAGTCTTGTTTAGATGTATTTCCCTCTCTTACTCTATTGATCCCACACTTAGCCATTTTGGATCTATTCTTTGTCCTCTTGCCCAGTGCAAGTTGTGAATACATGAATCTCATCCCAAGTGATGAGCACAGCTTATTTGCAAGCCTCATTGTTCATATATATTCCCCCCAAACTTGTGCACTAAGCCTCTCTCAAGGTCATCTCCTTTACTTACAAGTTGAGAACCTTCAAAGCATAGTCACCTAACCCTTCTTTCTTGTACAAACTCACTACACTAAGTTTTGAGAAATTCTGCCTTGTATAGTGCATCGGGCATTTCTCCTGGGAAAAGTGACTTATCTTCTACTACTTACCTCAAAGAACTAAGCAATCTCCTCTTACAAATAGCCCCTATAGAAGTAAATTTTGCTAGCATAGCGTGCAGAACACATTTCTAGTAGAGAGTGGGCCATTGTTGAGGAAATTTGTGCTAGCATTAGGCCTCTCTTTCCCTCTCAGTGCATACCACATTTCTAATAAAAAATGTGTCAACCCTTAGCTACTAGACTTTCCCAATGTGTAGAAGAATGGCTCGAACCTATCCCTCCCAACACAGGGCATAGTTTCAGTCGACAGTGAGCCTTTTCATAAGCAAACTACACTACCCTTTAAACCTCCCCTCCCTTCCTAGCACATGGCATATTTCTAGTCAACAAGCCTTCAACTCTTGTTCACTAAACTTCTCCTCTGCACTAAATCTTGTCCTAGCTCTTCCCTTCTACACATTGCATAGTCCTAGAGCACAGTGAAGACTCCTCTCAATCACTATCAAGTCAAACTTCGCTCTCACACTCTCCTACTACCTTGAGCCTAAAGCATGGTGTAGTTTTAGTCAACATGCTCATCACATTGTTCCTTGCACTTTCCCATTGTGTTGGACCTTGAAGAACCCCTCCTCATAGCGCATGGTGTGGTTCTAATAAGTAGTGGTGCTTTCTTCAACCACTGTTGAGCTCAATGGTGCCCTCCTCATCAAGCCCTTCCTTCTCAATCCTTTCACAAGCCTATCACAAGCAACTTCTTCCATGAGCAGGGTAAATATAGATTAGATGATTTCGATACTGGTTTTCATTGGCAGGTGTACCTCCTGAACAAGGCAAGATGGCGTTCAAGGAAGATGTCAAGGAGGAGGAACAAAGAAGCACTTGTAGAGAAGAAGCACAAAGAAGAATTATCATGAAGACATGGAGAGATCCTAAACCAATACAGATTGAACACATTTCATGATGACTCAGAAATTCCCGATGTTGATCCATGACCCTTTGGAGGGTGAAGATGAAGAACAAATCAGATATTTTTTGAAGATTGAAAACAAAGCAGTTGTAACAACCCTGGGTTAAAAGTTCATGTAATAAAGTTGATAAAGGCAAAATAAGACCAAGGCCATGGGAAAATTATTCCAAGTTGAATGTTGGGTGAAGTATCCCAGTGGGAATCACTTGTTGTGTATTATGGCTAAGGGGAAATTGGCAAAGGCTGTGAAAAGGAAAAAAATGCATTTTTAGCATTTTATAGAGTAAATTAGGAGAAAAGGGAGGTGAAAGGTCACAGGTTGCATGTGAGGAGGAAAATGAAGGAAAATGAAGAAATCAGAGGCATCAATAATAAAAAGACATCAAAGCATCAGTTTGGAGCCTTTTGTCAATTCAGTTTTGGAATTATTCTTAGAGAGGAGAAGGAAAGAAAAGGAAGGACAAGGAAAGCAAGGAAAGGTTGGATCAAGCAACTTCAACAAGAATACTTGCAATTAACAGGTCACATGTATGATTTCCTAGCTTCTTTTGGAATGCACGGTATATGCATGTGTGTATTTGGTTCATTTGTTGTCATTAGCATGGGTTTTGTTGGGTTTTGACAGTGGTTTTAGCCTTGCCTTGACATTTTTGGATAGTCATGGTGTGATGGGATTCTTTCTTGGTTGGCTTTAGATTGTTAAAAGGTTTTGGATCTAGGTGAGGTGGTCTCAAGAAAATCCCAAGGGTTGGGGTTAGAGATGCTTTTCTCTTGGAAGACCTCAACAGGTGGGTGGAGACAAAAAAATTCCTCAAGGGATGGTGAAGGAATTCTGAGGAATCCAAGCTTGGTTTGGTTTTGTGATCTCAGGACCAGTTTAGGTGAGATCACAATATGGTGAGGGTGGAGGTGTTTTAACCTCTGGATTCCCTTGGTTGTTTATGGATTGGTTTATCCAATGAGATCCCACATTCATGCTTGGAATATGGCACGGGGGTGATTGGATGAAAGAAATATTTGGTTCAGCCAATCTATGGTCAGGCAGTACATGGAAGTCCCTAACTTGGTTGGATTTTGTGTATGGTTAATAAGAGTTAAGTTCCTCTTGTCTTTGACGAGTAAATATACTTGTGATTATGTGGATTTAATGGTTGTTCTATCATTGTTGTCTATCTTATTATTTGTTGATTATAAGCATGGTTATATGACATATCTAAGTATAGCACTTACCACATTTTAATTAATGAATGTTTGGATAATGAATGCATTACCTAATTGTTATAACAGCTATTGTGAGAATGCATTGGTCCTTCTTATTAAACCTCATATAAGTTTCAGATCCTTGTTTTCAGATATGAATTCATTACTTGTAGGTTGCATGTTTACCATGTGTTTGACGAAATGCTTGTCCTAGTTGGGAGGGGTCAGGTCAAGTCCTTATTCAAGTTTTGGCTTAGAGGCTTTGTTTCTATGTTATTTATCATTTTTGGAAGTTTCATTGAGTTATGGGCAGAGGCCTGAGTCCTAGCATTGAAAAAGTGGCCTGGAATTTGGGGTCACTGGCATAGAACTATCTATAAAAGTCCACAATCATTGGGAAGTAGGCTCATGGGAGCGACTCGAGGCTTATTGTCGCTTGAAGGCCTTTTTAAGGGAGCGATTGAGGCTCTAGGTTAGTGAAAAGGAGAGTTAACTCAGAGGTTGGACACTTGGAGGGGTTGGGTAGCTCCTGGAGGTCCTATAACACCTGAGGGAAGTTAGTAAGGTCTTAAGTTGTCGACTCCATTTTCTTAAGGTTATATAGGAGTTTGAGTCTAGTGACCCTCATCTCATGTTTACCTCAGGCAAACCAATGAAAGTGGGTGGGAGGAGGTGGTTATAGCAACAAAGATATCAACTTGGCATTGCCACATAACCATGATGTTCCATGTCATCAATGCCAATTCATGGCATGTACATGTGTGTCCATGTGTCTTGCCACATCATTTGTAGATTAATGATGTAATTATCAAAAGGAAAATGACAAAAGGTAATGTATGGAAGTCCAAGAGTCACATGTGGACAAATGAATCAAATAGAAGTTCAAAGGTCATATTTGAAGTCCAAGAGTTATGAGTGTAGTTCAAGAGTCATGGGGATATGAAAGGTCATTCCTCTTATTATGAAATAAACTTCATAACTCAAGCAAGAGGCCTTTTGGAGGCTTGGAATTTTGAGAGATAGCATTGGCTTCTTCATCTTGGCATAAGAGAGAAGATTATTATTTTGGAGAAGCAAGAGGTGACTTAATGTTCCATTATTGGAGCTAGTGGCCCACAATTGTAACTTTGTACTTGGATCTTTCACTTAATAATTGAAGCTCATTGAGCCAACACACTTTCATGCATGTGTCATGAATGTTTTAAGATTATTATTTAGATGTTTGTGATATATGTTATGTTCATATGCACTAAAGAAATTGAATTACTTCATTGGATTTGGTGCTTATCTTGTTGAATGTGTGTTGTATTTACTTTAATGATCATTTTGTCTATGTGAACTACTTCTCTAGATAAATAACAAACCTTTCCTTGCTCTCATGTGCCTCTCTTAGGATGGTACTATTACTTTCCTTCTAAAGACTCGATGTTTTCTCCCCTCTCGGGAAGGACTCCTTTACACATTACAATTGGTGTTTCACAATGTCAACTTACTTGTTTATTCAAAGGTTATGTGTATAATTTATTATGTTATCCATTGAAACCAAGGCAAACCTTAAGTTATGGTGGTTGGGTCGATACTTCAGATGGGGCTCCTACTCCAAACAATATGAGGTCTAATTGGGACATCACATCGGGGAGACCCCCTATATGTTGGCTTTATCCAACACCATCAACACTTCGCAAGTGCCAAGTCAACCCTCCACCAAGCAACAACTGTCCACAAAACTGTTCATAAGATGCCACATGTTTGTCCTCAAACTAGCCTCAATCCACAGGGGTAAAGTGCCTTATATAACTCACATTACACAAAGATGTAGTGCCACAAGTGGCTTGCACATCACAAAGAGATAAGTACCACCTGAAGCTCGCATATCACAGAGAGAAGATGCCACAGGAAGCTCACATCATCATAGAGAGAAATTCCATAGAAACCTCGCATCATCATAAAAGAAAAGTGTCATATATAACTCAAATTTTGTAGAAGAATGTTGCCTCAGATGCCCTCAAATTCCTCTCCACATAAGAACCACGAATTGCTTGACAAATGGGGGAGAAATGATGTCAATATTGTTACACATCATTTTGTCACCATTAGGCAAATGACCGCAAATATGGATCTCTCACTATCCGATGAACTCTTGCAAGAAATCCCCCACAATGTTGGAAGCAAAACCATTCTGATAAAAACAAAACAAAACAAAAAACAAAAACAAAAAAACAAGAATCCTTGATTACATTGCTTAAAAACCTAATTTTAAGCATTCTTGCACTTTTCCTAGCAACTATCTACACAAACATAGTTTTAATCATTGTAGCCTACACAATCTTGCGCTCTATCTTCCATTAAAAAGTGTGACAGCCTTTTAACGTAGGTAAAAATAAAAAGCAATTTCTAGAAACCTTGTTGGGGAATATTATACCAACAAGAAGGACTCGAGCCCCTACCTATTTGGGCCTCATCCCATGGCTCATAAATCTATTCCCTCTCATTATGGAACCTTAATCCCCATCTTTGTGGATCTAATCCTTAGGAACAGGATCTCAAACTTCCTCCTCTTGGCCTATAAATTCAACACATACTAGAGGGGAAGGGGTTGACTTTTGGATGTAAACTTATATTGTCAATTTGAGGCTCGAAGCTTGTCACCTATGGGACAATTGGAGACAATTGGAAGGATATTTGTAAACATCAAGGTTGGGTTGTATCTCTCCTTTTCATTCAATTATAATACAAAAGAGTATTTCTTTCTCACTATATTGTCCATTGGATCTGATATATTGAAAGGTTACTTTCGTTGTCCATTGGTTATGATATTCGGTAATAGTCTCCTTGATCACTAGTATAGGTTGTATTGAATCATTTATATATAATATGCCTTTGATCCTTTGATTGTTATTGTATTTGCAGGACTATATTCTTAGCATTGAAAGGTTGCATCAAACCATAAGAAGGATCTTCATCAAGCATTTTCTTTGAAAGGTATGGATTTCATAGTCCATTACTCATGCTTATGGTTCAATAGAAATCAACCTAGGGAAATATTTACTAGTTTGATTGTTTGTTACTAGGGAGATCTTGTCTTGTCTGCAAGACGAGAGTTGTGTGCCTAACACATATACAATGGCTTTCATATTTGAAAAGGTGCCTCTAAAGGCTGAGCCAACTTGTCATCTGGATGGCTAACTTGGCAGTTGGGATGTGACCAAAAGACACATAAAAAAAACATATTTTTTTCTCTTAAAAGTGTCCAAATAGGACATGACAATTTTTTTTTTTCTTTTGACTCAAATATATTATTTTCAACTTTTTACAATATCATAATTATGAAGACCAAACCTAGTTACAATTTCAAAACCTCGAGCCCTAACCACTTCAAGAGTGATAGATAAGCTAGTGGCCTACAACATTAAATGTGCCACCAAGCTCATCAAGGCTATGAGTTGCATGTCACTTGTGTCTTAATGCCTAACAATGCCAACTCTACAACTCATGCCATAACTATGACTCGCCTTATTTGTAATAATAAGCATCCAAACCATGCCTCACAACTTATAAACTAAAACTCTAATCAAATGCCTTATGCATAACGTCTTCATATTTATAAAAATTTGCATAAACCACATGGAATTCACCAAATGGGATATGTTAATCCCTTGTCATGTTTTTTCATAAAATCCGTGATAACCATGTATTTATTTGTACCTGCAACAAGATACCATTCATATATGGTAAACATTTTATATAACATGTGATATCTAACTATTGTGCTTATATCTTTTATGCCCAAAATAAATGTGTTTTCAAACAATCTCAAGCCATATAACATTTTTCTAGTGAGACCCCACTTATTATAGTTTACAAAAAACATAAGAGATATTGGGCGTTGTAATAATTTGTAGGCTATGCATAATAGGTGAGTCATATATGAGTCAACGACTAGGAGTAGTTTGACTTTGTGATTGGGTACACATAATGAAGTACAATTAACATTGTAGATTTCCTATTATCACTAACAACAATTGGATTGATAGTGTTTCTGCAATGTCATTAGTTTCCTTTAGATGCTTTTAAAGAAGTATGTACATAGTGCTCATACTTTATGCAAATGTATGTAGTCTTATGGAACAATATGGCTACCCTATTAGATGAAGAGCTCCACAATTACTTAATAAAGGATAATTTTTTATACTACTTGGGTGCTAGTTGTGTCCCTCAAGCAGATCATTGATTGTAGTTGCTATGATAGGCACAACATTCCATGATTTTGGAGTGGATAAAATGACCATGAATTAACATAAATATTTTTGCCTGTAAAAATTGGCACAAATGGCCACCATGTTTGTAAGAAGTTACTTTGTAATATTTTGAATCCAGCAAATCAAAAAGAGCAAGAACACGCATTCCATTTATAATTCAAAGTAGACCATGAAAGCCATTTTCACTTGACTTCTATTGAGGTTTACCAAGGATAAGTAGGGGTAATAGCTATCTACTGGTAGTTGTGGATCTTAACAAAGGTACCATGATGATACCTTGCAAGAATATGATTTTAGCACATTTGATAGTAATTGCTGCAATTTTTTCAATGTTAAAGATTTGTTAACATGGTATGCCAATTTCCCATATGTGCAACACACAATCATGCAATACACAATGTGACAAGCACTTCACCTTTGAAGCTTGCCTTGGATTTTACCAAAGGATCTATTGGTAGTTTTGAGTCTCAATCCCAATGTGCTAATGATGAAGGAGGGCATTGCACGTGGAAAAGATATTAGGTTCAATCACATCTAATCGATTTATGATAAATCTTGAGAAGCTTTGCAAAAGGGTAAGTATAAGTAGAAGGGCAAGTATGACCAACAGTATATGTGTGTGTGTGTGTGTGTGTTGTTAGCGCAAGGAGTTACTCCTAGACTACAAAAGGAGTAAGCCTTACACATTATGATTTAATTTCAAAATTTAAAAGGGTTTTTTGAGTGGTGGGATGGCTTCTGAAGGAGTTTTGAAATGATTGTGTTTTTCTTTAACTTTCATGAATTTGGCAAGTTGTGGAAAGCATAGATTCATGGTTAAGTGAGTAATATAGAGGAGTAGAGGAAAGAGAACATGTAGCTGATAAATATCCTAAGAAACTGAGTATCTTAAGACAGTCACCTCAACTACATAAACAACCTTGTAACAAACTTTGTTTCTTGGCAAGGAAAATAATAGTTAGAAAGTAAGAAAAAATATAAAGTATTTCACAAATCCTTTGTGAAACCTTCACTAACAATTTATACTTGAACTGATATTATGATTTACAGAAAACTGGATAGTAGATAAGTCATCATTAGATCCTCTTAATGATTCTCACTCATACTATACTAGCTGTTGTAATTTACCCTTTAAAATATTAAAATAGGCTTGGCAAGGGTGACAACAATCAGAAAGTAAAACCTGTATAGAGTATCTCACAAATCCTTTATGAAACCTTCACTAACAAGTCCTACTTGAACATATATTATAATCTACAGAAAACTGGATAGTAGATAAGTCATCATCAGATCCTCTTAATGATTCTCACTCATACTATACTAGCTACTGCAAATTTATAATTCAGAAATTTGAAAATAGGAGATAGACAAACCACACATTAGATATAACTTGAATCACAAATTCCTCCAACATGAAGTGCAGAAAAAATCTATTTTATTAAGCTGAGTCTTCAGGTGAACCAAAATCCAACCTTGAAATGATATTACAAAAGATATATATAGGGAGAGAGGCACCAACTCCAACTCTCCTAAATTGGTGGTTCCACTATTTCCTGATTACATCTGTGTCTTTCAAATATTAAAAACATCTCCCATCGAATTGCAATAGAAAGTATAGGTGTAGATGAGAAGAAGAGGAAGAATGACACTTTGCTGCTGGAAAAACTGACTGGTTGCCCCTTTTGCTGTTGAATTTTCTCTTTATGGTCTTGAATATTGAATGACCATACGGTTTCATTAAATACAACATTCAACAACCACATAACTATCTCATATCCATTATCTTTCTTATCCATATTGTTATGGATTGCTCTTTCCAAAACTGGCCCGGAGGTTTTCTGCTAACAGTTGTATATTTCTATTGAGACAGCTGCTACCGGAAATTTCGGTAATACCCGTAATAGCGAAAAAAAAACTGGAAAAATTTCCGACATTTTTGTTAAGATAACGTTTCCACTTCTAAAATTTAACAGAAATGCTTTGAAAACACCTTTCATTCCATGTGAGTTGCAACCTCTGCAAGCTTATCCAAATTTGTTTTAATTATAGCATATTTAGACCTCGTGATTTTGGTTGTTTCCCCTTTGATGATGGCCTCTTTCTTTTCTGCTTCTTTTTGGATCTTTCTTCTTTTGGAAGATTCTGATGGCTGGTCCATGGGAGCTTTACCTCTTTGCTTCTTCAAGGATCTTCTGATTTTTGCAATTGAAGGATCCTCAGTCTGCAACTCTGTTGGTTGTTCTTCTATTACTATTACTTCAGTCAATAAACTAGGATTATTTAGGGCCTTTCATTTTAGTCTGTATTTATTATTTTCCCTAGTATGTCTCCTCCTAGTTCCAGCAACTAGTTTTAGCTCTTTTTTCTTGTTTTTACTAGTTCTTTTATACCTTGCTTCCTTCAGTATTTTCTCATCAGAATCAAGAGGTTGGTTTTCTTGTTGTTGTTCATGTGCTTCTGGATTTTCAAGAAACACCTGCGCTTTAGATTTCTCTTCAGCTGCAAGTTTTCTTCTCTGAGTTCTTGTGTAAACCTTAGGAAAATGTCTAACAGGGGGAACCATTTTTTAGCTTTTTGTTTTCTGGGCAGAAGAGCTTTCACCTTGCTCCTTTCTCTTTTCAGATTCAACAACTAAGGGTTTCTCTTTGTTGCTTTTGGCACCTCTGCTCACACTTCCCCTCTTTTTCTTTATTTTGGAGCTTCCTTTAGCTGATACAGTTGATGTCCTCTTTGTCTAAACCTGTGTTGAAGAATATTTAGAAATTTCTTACGGTTTTGGTGCAAACTAGCCTGCCCTGTAAAACAAGAAATGGTCCCAAGTTTGGTTTCTGTTTTTCAGTTCTTCTTCAACCAGCCTTGATGATTCCCTGATGATACAGGCTGTATTTTGATGCTTCCTGATGTGTTTGAATCCTGGCTACCATTTTGGTCAGGCTCTTCAATATGAAATAAGGCGGATTAAGAGTCCTCATACCTACAAAATGAAAACGAAACCTCATATGGTAAAGAAAAACTATTGTATATCTTCTCTCGCAAGTGAGAAAAATCTTAACCAGTTTGATTGTTTCTTCCCATTCTTTCTTAAGAGAATTGTTGGGAATTCCTTTGGCCTAGTTAGGATCTTTGTATTCATCTCTGGTAAAAGCATTGAGATCTCCTCCTGTAAGATTTGTCCTTTAAACCACTTTTTTCCTTCATGGGGAAGGTTAAAAGCCTCTGCAATTGACTATTCTGAAACCTGCAACCTGAGACCGAAGATAGTAGCTTCATGTCCATTGAAAGTTTAAGAAAACTCTCGGGTTACTCCTTGATGTGAGTCTCCTAACCTTGTGTAGAGTGGATACGAGCCTGCCTGAATAAACAACCTTCTGACCTTCAAATTAGCATCAACTAGCTCAGCTCTTGAGGTTCAATTCTCTTAAGCTTTCCACCTTTCCTAGACTTAGGTTCCATAGTATATTTGTTGGTTGGTTATGAAGAATAGGTGTCAAAGTGTGGAAGCTTATCCAACAGTTGTTGCAACTATATTGAATTAGGCTGCCTAAAAACTTGGGATGTGTTCTTAACCTCCTCAGTCAGTGTCTCCTTAGCTGCACTTCAGAAATTCGAAATGGTGACATTTCCTTCACTTGCAAATATTTGAGATGAAGTTATGGTTCAATCTCCCATGCATATAATCCTTCATGATCACATAAGATTTAATGTCATAATAGACAACATGTAGTAGTAATGATGAAGTCGAGTTGCCTTGGAGAGTCCAGTTGATCTGCTATAGGTGGCTATATGAGATTTTTTGCAAATCTGGCAATTTTCCTGCATTAATTCGGACTGGCCGAAAATTCTGGTAGTGCATCACACAAAACAGAAAGAATAGACGTCATAACTCAAAAAATTGATTGAGACTGATGCTACAAACACGCTTAAAATTTTGGGAAACACGAGTTATTAAGATGGGTGGGGTAGGCAACGGTTGTGACTGACACCTAGCAAACACGATCAATCCAAATGATTAACCACTACCACTTGACTTGACTTGAAGTTTGAGACATATCCAATCATGAAACCTCATGATTTGGATTACATATTCCACCAATATGACACGTGGACAATAAAAAACGGTTGCGTTTTTTGCTTTATTTTAAAAATGGAAAACGCTACTAGAAATTCTGGTAGCATCGAAAAATTTTAAAAACAAGAAATAACACAACAACGGAAAGACTATCCGAAAAACAGGGGAGACTGTCTAAATGAGAAAATTAGGCACTACTGGAAATTCCGGTGGAGTTTTAAAATTTCTTGAAATTTACAAAATTAATCTTAAAAATAAACTTTTCAAAACCTACTCATGACTTAGCCTATAACTGTGCTAACATTGGCTCCACATGGGATAAAGCTCTCCTTGCGAGGCTCTAAGAACTTTTTGCAGTTTCATTGTCTTGTCATTGGGATATGGAGTCTTATTATGAAATCACACCGATATTTACAGTGAATTAAGGCTACCAACGGCCTTAGTAAAATAATATTTTGAGAAAACACCCATTAAATGGGCCTCCATACAGTTTTGTCCCATCAAGATGCTGCAACTCAAAAGTATTATTGATCCGGATTTAAACAGGAATGCAAAAAATTATAGAGATAACCATATAGACAAAGATGCAACATAAATAATACTTCATTTCATTAATGGAAAATACTGAAATATGCTTACAAGCAGAAATGGAAATAAACCAACTAGGGCGATAGTAGCTTATCTCTGAGAAGAGATGTGGCGGCTACATGCCTGTGAACTGTTCCGAACTGTGTTACAATGAGGTCGAAGGCCTATTTATTGTTGAGAAACAATGGAAAACCCTTCACATTCCAAAACCTAACCCTAGAAGATGAAACGCCAAATTGTGGGCCCCGTTTTGGGTAAATTGGTACATCAATTCCCGGGGTCGTAACTTTGGCATACGATCTCCGTTTGACGCGTATGATAGCTCGTTAGAAAGATCTATCCGAGAACTACCACTTTGGGATGGGCAACATCGGTCCATGGACCCATGTTGCCCCCAGATTGCCCAAAAAACATCATTTAGGGCCTCAAAACAGCTCCAGAAGTTCAGGACCCGAAAAAAACTGCTAAAAATAGTAAATTGTGCTACAATTA
>APFE031678658.1:73092-84944 GCA_000404065.3 Pinus taeda
GAGGCTCGAAGGCCTATTTATTATTGAGAAACAATGGAAAACCCTTCACATCCCAAAACCTAACCCTAGAAGATGAAACACCAAATTGTGGGCCCCGTTTGGGTAAATTAGTACATCAATTTCCCGGGGTCGTAACTTTGGCATACGATCTCCGTTTGACGCGTACAATAGCTCGTTAGAAAGATCCATCCAAGCATTACCACTTTGGGAAGGGAAACATTAGTCCATGGACCCATGTTGCCCCCAGATTTCTCAAAAAACCTCGTTTAGGGCCTCAAAATGGCTCTGAAAGTTCAGGACCCGAAAAACTGCTAAAAATAGTAAATTGTGCTACAATTTAGGATATTGAAAAGACTGAAAGAGATAGTTGTGGGGTCCAAATGGGCTAGGTGGGTTGCCAACAACATCCACCTGGATCAATTATTCTGCATGACATTTGAGATTTTGAAAGGACCAAGCCATAAAGCATCAAATTTTGAATGCTTACCTAGATCTTGGTGCTATGCATTCCAGTTCAACACCAAATCTCCAATCTAAAAATATTCTTTTTTAGTCCCTTTATCAAAGACGTCCTTCACAGCTTGCTGATATTTTTCTTACCAAATCATATTGTTGTTCTCTCTTTTGTTGCACTTCTATGATCTGATACATTCTTTTGGTCAGGTCATGTGGTTCAGCTTCATAATCTTGCAATAGTTTGGCTACATGAATAGCTAAATGGACTGGAAAAACAACATCAATCCCATAAACCATTTGAAAAGGTGATGTATTAATAGACTCTTTGATTGTCACCCTATCACCCCATAAAGCAAATTTGAGTTTTGAGTCCCAAGTTTTCTTGTTTTGCTCCAGCAACTTGGTGATGATTCTTACCAAACTTTTATTAGATGATTCAGCTAAACCATTCCCTTGTGGATATTAAGTTGTAAAATGAGTAAGTTGAATACCATAATCTTCACAGAAATTTACCAATGGTGTGGCTTTAAAAGCAGCTGCATTATCTGCTACTAGTCTTGATGGACATCCAAGTCTGGTTATGATTCCTTCCAGAAAGTTAATGATAACTTTATGAGTTTCATTCCTAGTAGGTATTGCTTTGATCCATTTGGTGAAGCAATCAGTAGCAAAAAGAATCCAACAATGTTGCCCACTTGAAGGTGGATGAATTTCACCAATGAAATCTAATCCCCACAACTGGAAAGGTGCATAAACAATTATGGGCTTGAGAGGTAAAGACTTCAGATGCTTTTTACCAATGAACCTTTGACATTTTTCACATGCTCTCACCTCAGCACATACATCAGAAAATAAGCTAGGCCAAAAATAGCCAGCTCTGAATATTTTGTATGCAGTAGTTCTCCAATAATGATGACCTCCACAAACACTACTATGCATTTAAAATATGACCTTTTGGGATTCCTCTGGATCAATGCATCTCAACAAAACTCCTGTAGGATCTTTTCAATACAAACGATTATCCTTGATGCAACACTTCATGGTTTTCAACTTCAAAGATCTCACTCTGCTTTTATCATACTTTGGAGGGGGTTTAAATATTTCATAAAATAAACAACATCTTTGTACCAGCTACACTCAGCAAGCTTTGAATCTACTATCATATTGTCAACAGGTTCTAAAATTTGCCCTTCTAGATTATCATCGATGAAATTCAAACCTAACACTTTACAATTTTCTTCAACAAGTAGTTTAGCTAATCCTTGACCTTTGATTAGTTTAGTAGGCTTTATCTCTAAATCAAATTCAAGAACTTCAGTCACCTATTTACTTCTCTTTCCATCAATATCAGGCTGAACTAGTGTCTCTCTAACAGTATATGAAGGGACATATGCTATCACTTGAGCATGAAGAATATAAACTCTAAAAGCTTTCAGAGCTTTAACTAATGCATAAGCATGCTTTTCCAACATTTCATACTCTAATTCTCCATCTCTAAGAGCTCTGCTGAAAAATGCTATGGGCGCTTCTTTACTTTCTGAATCTTTTTGTAACAAAACAACAACAATAGTGTCTTGAGAAGCAAAAGAGAAGATTAAGAAAGGTTTTGAATATTCAGGACTTACCAATTGAGGTGCTTCAATGATAGCCTTTTTGATCAGCTCATATGAATTTCTGGATTCAATTGTCCACTTGACTTCTTTGTCCTTCCTTAGCATACAAGTAATATGTTTAACCGCTTCAACAAAATTTGGGATGAATCTTCTGAGAAAATTGATTTTACCAAGGAAAGATTGAATCTCCTTCTTGGATCTTGGAAGTGTTAAATCTTGAATTTCAATCACTCTTTTTGGATCAATCCTCACTCCATTTTTAGAAACTATGTGACCCAGCATCTTACCTTCTTTGAGAGCAAAATGAGACTTCTTCGCATTCAAGGATATACCATATTTTCTGCATTTAACAAATACTTGTCTCAAGTGTTGAAGGTGTTCTTGATCTAAAGCTAAAAAACAGTAATGTCATCCAAATAGATGACCAAGAACTTGTCCTTTTCTCCAATGAATGCAAAGACCATAGCACATTGGAATGTAGCTCCAGCATTCATGAGCCCAGATGGCATCTTTACATACATGAATGTACCCCAAGGGGTAGTGAATGTTGTCTTCTCTCGATCTTCTGGCCAAACATATATTTGATTATACCCAAAAAAACCATCTAACATGGAAATTTTGTCTGACCCAATTACCTTTTGAAGAGTATGCTCCATCTTCAGCAATGGATAGTTATCTTTCTTGGAGCTTTTGTTAAGATTTCTGAAATCCACACACAATCTGATTTCACTACTTTTCTTTCTTACTAGCACTAGATTGGCAACCCAATCTGAGTATCTCAATGGAATAATGATTTTAGCATCCAACAGTTTCTTCACTTCCTTTTCCATCACTAGTAGCAATAGTGGATTGATTTGCCTTAACTTCTGCCAGAAAGGTTTAGTACCATCTTTTCATTGGTATTCTATGCTCAATGATAGATGTATCATATGTCTTAATATCATCATATTTTTAGGCAAAAACGTCAACAAATTCACAAAACAACTTGTGATATTCCATCTTTCTTTCATCTAGTAAATCTTTTGACAAGTTCACATACCTTGGTTCTTGTGTTGTACCCAAGTTGTAATCTTCTAATTCAACATCTACTTCAACTAATTGCGGCTTCATTGCAACATCATTCTGATAAAAAAGTTTCTCAAGTGGAATTAATCCCTTGGGAATATGATGGGTAGGCAGCTATATGATAGGCTGATCAATAATTTGTTTTTTTAGATTTTGGAATCTTGATGATCAACATCAACTTGTGTTAGGTCTTCTTATTTATCAATATTTAGAACAACAAACTCTTTAGCAACTTCAATGAATTTTCTGATCTCATGGTCATCTTCAAAAACTTTCCGATGCTTAACATTATTAGGAATGCTAAGTCTAAACCTAACTTCCACTTCATATTTCAACTTTATCGGTATTGGAATTTTGAATGAGTTGGCTGAAATAGAGATTGAATCACCTAGAATATTACTCTCTTGTAACAAAACAAATGTTAAATGCCAGGAAGAAGTCTTCTATAATGTCCCACACTGCATTCTGGTAATCTCTGAGTCTAGGAAGCTTAGTTTGATAAACATTTATGATTTGTTGAATAATAAGTTCAACATCTCCAAAAACAGAAATTTCTGATATATTCATATATTTTGTCTCCTTTAAACCAATTAACAAAGCTTCATATTCAGCCACATTATTAGTTGTCTCAAATTCTAGTTTGAAAGAAAAAGTGAAACTTTCCTTCAAAGGAGAAATAAGAACAACCCTACACCAGCACCTTCTTTGGAACATGAGCCATTAAAAAACATTTGCCATACCTTCGATCCTTCATGACTAATTTGATTTTCAGCAAGCTTTAAAATCTAAAAACTTTCTGTCGGCAAAGCAGAGTCATCCAGATGTAGAATGCTTGAACCTACTCCAGTTGTTCTAGCATATATCAGATGATTAGTGGGGTCTTTGTTGTCACTAATTATGTATGCCAGCTCAGCTTCTCTGTAAAGTCTTCTTTGTTCTCCTCCAAAAATAGGAACAATTGCATAAGTTAAATCCATTTACAAGGTTCCTCCCAACCTTTTGATCCATGACCTAGAAAGTAACATACCAAATCTGGGAGGGATATCAGCTACAACAATATCCATTACCATCCCTCTCATAGGTAACTGAAAAAGACTTACTGCAAGGTCTTTGATGAAACCAAGGAATTGGAATTTTCGGGAACCAAAAGAATAGAGATCTTGGTACTCTCTAGTTATCTCAAGACCTAGTTCATCCATAACTACCTTGGGCATTAAATTATGTGAAGCTCCAGAGTCCATAAGACAATTATGCAGGGCCTTTTCATGAATATTCAAAGATAGATAGAATGGAGGGGTAGAGTCATCTCTGTCTTCTACCAATGGACCTAAAATAACATTGGGCTTATCATCTTGAAGGTTAGCAAAATCATAGACTACTTAAGTAGGTGAACGCTGCAAAGCTTTCATAAAAGTATTTTTGAAATTTTGATTTTTCATGAGTTCTACAAGGGGAACAAGAATCTTGATTTTCTGAATCTCATTTTCAAAACTGAAGGCAGAGTGTGGTTTGTGAGCAATTTTTACCTCAAGTGAAGGAAAATCAAACGCTACCGGAATTTCTGGTTTGTCAGGTTTGGTCACTTGTTTCTCTGTTGGAATAACGGTTGCTACCAGAATTTCCGGTCTGCTAGATTTTTTTGCTAAAATTTTAACTGCATCTTTATTCTTCTTTAGTTGTGCAATAGGCTTAGAAGTGTCATCAGTTTTCTTTGATATGAGATTGTATCTGCTTTGATGATCAACTGCAATGATGGAATGATTAGGACTCACTTCATTATTCTGAGTATATGACATGAAGTCTTCATACTGTGCTTGTGTAAGATGAATCATCCCTTCTTTGTCTCTAAGACAATTTATATCAACACCTCTTTCCAACCCTTCAACTTCTTCTTCATCTTCAAATATAACATTCTGCAAAGGAGGCTACACCTTTTGATCATTAGCATCTCTTCTTTCTCTCTGTAGAATTTGAGGAGCATTAGGTCTTGTAAACTACTGTCTATTTGGAAAATCAAATGAAACATTTCTGGTAGTAGATGGTCTTGCTTCCATCTTCAACTTAGAAATATCAGTAGTCAATGATTTGACCATCTTGGTAAGCTCATCTAGCTTAGGATCTATGTCAAAAGTTCTTGAAGCAAAAACTTCAGATTTTTGCTTTCTTTTTTCTCTATCAATCCCTCCTCTGAGTCTATTAGCTGCTAATATTTTTTATTCTACCTCCAATGCATTGTCATGCATTTGTGATAACGTAGCAAATATTCTTTCTCTCAACAATAAACAAAAGTCAAGATCAAAAGCACTAGCATAAGTGATTTTAGCTGAAGCTTCAGTAGGCTTGATTTCAGTAGGTATCTTGCTATACATTTTATTGAATCTCTTAGAAAAATCAGAAAATGATTCTCCTTCTTTTCTTTTGATTGCACCAAATTCTATGATATAATACAAAAAATCTTTCTTGTCACCCCATTTTCTTAAAAAAGTATCATCTAGGACTTCAATTCCAGTGATGCTACTAGTTGTCAAAGATCTGAACCATTTCCTTACATCACCCTCAAGGCTCTAAACAAAAACTCTCATCCAAACATCTTCATGCTCAATGTTCAAATTATCAGCATAAGCATAAAAATCAACAATATTTTCTTCAGTTGTTATCTCCCCTTCACCATTAAATTTAGGCATATACTTGAGATAATCTCCTATAGGTAATGCATTCATAAGCTGAGGTAAAACTAAAGGTGCATACCTAGCAACAACAATTGCATCCATTAGGTTAGGGGGTGGATTATGACCTGTCATGGTGTGAGTTACTGGGGTTTGTGGAATAACAATTGGAGTTCTTGGAATTTATGGAATAACAATTTGAGGATTTTGAACAGTAGATGAGGAAGCACCAACACTTTATGTAGAGGTTGTTTGTTAACTGGAAAATGAGAGAGGTACAGAAATTTATGTAAAATCGAGAGACAGAATTTGCTATACTTTTTCAAGAATAGCTTTTGAAAAACCAGAAACAGAAGAAAAAAGCTTTTGCTTACTCTTTTTTTTGATTAGCTTCTCAGGATGAGGGACTTGGTTTTTCAAAGGAGAATATGGGTTTGCCCTGGTTCTAGCCTTTCTTGGAGCCAAGACTTCAACAATGGAATCGCCAGGTGTAAAGCAGTCTAAAAAGACAATTGGAACTATACACCTCAAAACCGGACTTATAACTTTGTCATTTACCCAATGGTAAAATTCAATTCGCCTCCCCAGCAACGGCGCCAAAGATTTTAGCACAAGGAGTTACTCCTAGACTACAAAAGGAGTAAGCCTTACACATCATGATTTCATTTCAAATTTTAAAAGGGTTTTTTGAGTGGTGGGATGGCTTCTGAAGGAGTTTTGAAATGATTGTGTTTCTCTTTCAATTTCATGCATTTGGCAAGTTGTGGCAAGAATAGATTGCGTGGTTAAGTGAGTAATATAGGAGAGAAGAGGAAAGAGAACGGGTAGCTGATAAATATCCTAAGAAATTGAGTATCTTAAGGAAATCACCTCAACTAAATAAACAACCTTGTAACAAACTTTGTTTCTTGGCAAGGAAAATAACAGTTAGAAAGTAAGAAAAAGTATAAAGTATTTCACAAATCCTTTGTGAAACCTTCACTAACAATTCCTACTTGAACTGATATAATGATTTACATAAAACTGGACAGTAGATAAGTCATCATTAGATCCTCTTAATGATTCTCACTCATACTATACTAGCTGCTATAATTTATCATTAAAATAGGCTTGGCAAGGGAGACAACAATCAGAAAGTAAAACCTATATAAAGTATATCACAAATCCTTTGTGAAACCTTCACTAACAAGTCCTACTTGAACATATATTATAATCTACAGAAAATTGGATAGTAGATAAGTCATCATCAGATCCTCTTAATGGTTCTCACTCATACTATACTAGCTACTGCAAATTTATAATTCATAAAATTGAAAATAGGAGATAGAAAACCCACACATTAGATATAACTTGAATCACAAATTCCTCCAGCATGAAGTGCAAAAAAAGCTATTTTATTAAGTTGAGTATTCAGGCGAAACAAAATCCAACCTTGAAATGATATTTACAAAAGATATAGATAGGGCAAGAGGAACCAACTCCAACTCTCCTAAATTGATGGTTCCACTATTTTGGGTGTCTTTCAGATATTAAAAACATCTCCCATCGAATTGCAATAGAAAGTATGGGTGTAGATGAGAAGAAGAGGAAGAATGACACTTTGCTGCTAGAAAAATTGACTGGTTGCCCCTTTTGTTATTGAATTTTCTCTTTGTGGTCTTGACTATTGAATGACCATATGGCTTCATTAAATACAACCTTCAACAACCACATAACTATCTCATATCCATCATCTTTCTTATCCATATTGTTATGGGTTGCTATCTTTCCACAACTAGCCCAGAGGTTTTCTGCTGACAATTGTATATTTCTGTTGAGATAGGTGCTACTAGAAATTCCCGCAATACCTGTAATAGCAAAAAAGACTGGAAAAACTTCTGACATTTTTGGTAGGATAACATTTCCACTTCAAAACTTTAACAGAAATGCTTTGAAAATACCTTTCATTCCATGTGAGTTGCAGCCTCTGCAAGCTTATCCAAATTTGTTTTAATTCTAATAGATTTAGACCTTGTGATTTTGGTTGTTTCTCCTTTGATGATGGCCTCTTTCTTTTCTACTTCTTTTTGGATCTTTCTTCTTTTGGAAGGCTCTAATGGTTGGTCCATGGGAGCTTTACCTCTTTGCTTCTTCAAGGATCTTTTGATTTCTGCAATTGAAGGATCCTCAGTCTGCAACTTTGATGGTTGTTCTTCTATAACTATTACTTCAGTCAGTAAACTAGGATCATTTAGGGCCTTTTATTTCAGTCTGTATTTATTATTTTCACTATTATGTCTCCTCCTAGTTCCAACAACTAGTTTTAGCTCTTCTTTCTTGTTTTTATTGGTTCTTGTATACACTGCTTCCTTCAGGGTTTCCTCATCAGAATCACGTGGCTGGTTTTCTTGTTGTTGTTCATGTGCTTCCTGAATTTCAAGAAACACGTGTGCTTTAGATTTCTCTTCAGCTGCAAGTTTTCTTCTCTGAGTTCTTGTGTAAACCTTAGGAAAAGGTCTAACAGTGGGAACCATTTTTGAGCTTTTTGTTTTCCGGGCAGAAGAGTTTTCACCTTGCTCCTTTCTCTTTTCAGATTCAGCAACTAAGGGTTTCTATTTGCTACTTTTGGCACCTCTACTCACACTTTCCCTCTTTGTCTTTCTTTTGGAGCTTCCTTTAGCTGATACAGTTGATGTCCTCTTTGTTTGAACTTATGTTGAAGAAGATTTAGAAATTTCTTGGGGTTTTGGTGCAGGTTGGCCTGCCCTATAAAACAAGAAATGGTCCTAGGTTTGGTTTCTGTTTTTCAGTTCTTCTTCAGCCAGAACCTTGATGATTTCTTGATGATACAGGCTATATTCTGATGCTTCCTGATGTGTTTGAATCCTGGATGCCATTTTGGTCAAGATATTCAATATGAAATAAGGCGGGTTAAGAATCCTCATACCTACAAAATTAAAAAGAAACCTCATATGGTAAAGAAAAACTATTGTATATCTTCTCTCACAAGTGAGAAAAATCTTAACCAGTTTGATTGTTTCTTCCCATTCTTTCTTAAGATAATTGCTCGGAATTCCTTTCGCCCACTTAGGATCTTTGTATTCATCTCTGATAAACGTGTTGAGATCTCCTCCTGTAATGAGCTATCTTTTAAACCACTTTCCTCCTTCCTGGGGAAGGTTAAAAGCCTCTGCAATTCATTGTTCTGAAACTTGCAACCTGAGACCGAAGATAGTAGCTTCTTGTCCATCGAAAGTTTGAGCAAACTCTTGAGTTACACCTTGATCTGAGTCTCCTAATCTAGTGCAGAGTGGATACCAGCCTGCATGAGTAAACAACCTTCTGACCTTCAAATTAGCATTAACTAGCTCGGCTCGTTGACGTTCGATTCTCTTAAGATTTCCACCTTTCCTAGACTTAGGTGCCATAGAATATATGCTTGTTGGTTATGAAGAATAGATGTCAAAGTGTGGAAGCTTATCCAATAGTTGTTGCAACTATCTTGAATTAGGCTGCCTAAAAATATTGGATGTGTTCTTAACCTCCTCAATTAGTATCTCCTTAGCTACACTTCAAAAATTCGAAATGGTTACATTTCCTTCACTTTCGAATATTTGAGATGAAGTTATGGTTCAATCTACCATGCATATAATCCTTCATGATCACATAAGATTTCATGTCATAATAGACAACATGTAGTAGTAATAATGAAGTCGAGTTGCCTTGGAGAGTCTAATTGATCTACTACTGGTGGTTGTACGAGATTTTTTGCAAATCTAGCAATTTCCTTGCATTAATTCGAAGCGGCCGGAAATTCTAGTAGCGCATCACATGGAACAGAAAGAACGGCCATCATAATTCAAAAAACTAGCTGAGACTGATGCTGCAGACACGCTTAGAATTTTGGGAAACATGAGTTATTTAAGATGGGTAGGGTAGGCAACGACTGTGATTGACACCTTGTAGAGCCTCTAACCTACACCTCATCATCTACTATTATCTACTGTTTTTCATCACCTATCTCTCTCTTTCACCTCATTTTCCATGTAAAACCACCCAGATCATTACATTAGATGTCATTAAGCGTGATCAAGTGAGCTTTGCTAATGTGTGACTGTTTTGTTTAGATTTTGACATATTTACAGGCATTCCGCAGCTCTCTGCCGATTCCGTAGCTATCTGGTGATTCCGCAGCCATCTGGAGATTCGCAGCCTTTTTGTTGTTCTCAAGGTTCCACGTGCCATTTCGCCAAACAAGCCACATGGGTACTTAGGTATCAAGGTGCTCGAGGTTCCTGTGCCATTTGTTCAATCATCCACGTCATCTGTACCTCCGGTCAAACAGGGGCAAGATCCGATCAACGAAGGCAGCTTAACGGTGATGCGTAAGCTGTTGGGTCACGTCAGCTCAGACGGTGACTTGCCCGTGTTACGCAGGATGTAGGGGACATAATCCAACTCTGGATTCAATGCCCATGACAACCAGGACCTCCAGCTCACCCACGCAGGCTCATGACGCGTTATTGCAGCTTTTATTATGCATGACAGTTTGTTTATTTTCAGTTTTAGCAGCACGCATAGGCTATCCTTCGGATGCCTATAAATACTTGCGTCTGCGTACGCTTATGTTAACTTTTACTTGCTGTATTTTTATGAACTTGTTGTAATTTTTAAGCATTCCCAAAACTCTGTTTTTATAGTGTTGTTCTAGCACTCTTAACTGTGAATTCCTGCACATGGAGTAATAGAAGCAGTGTTGTTTTGGAGCTTTCAACACTTTGAGTCTTCTTTGGGTTATGTGAATGGAGGGCCCCTGTTCATATTAGCCTTGTATAGTATTTTCACGTTCAGCATTTCCTTTTCTTGACGTATGTACAGCGTAATTCACTTCATTTTGAGTCATTTTGAATCTTTTTCTTAAGCTGATCAGCGTTGCTCTTTTGCAGGTTTTTGACCCGGGATTATTTGTGTGTTTATGTGTTTGCTTTATATCTAGTGGTAGTTCCAGTTGACAGATTCAAAGTTGTTGTCTCTTACTTCATTTCCATAACTAGTTTTTAGTTTTATTTCTCGAAATTGTCTGCTAACATTTGAATGATCTCTTACTATAAATTGTTTATCTTTTAGAGATCAGAATACTAATCACTTGCAGCTGGCTTTGGGTGCTTTCTAGACTAATCCTTAGCTACTTTCTAATCGTGCTTTACACAGTACTATGTGATATAGGCAGAGAGTTAGAAAGAGCAAAATATTATCACTAGTCTTTAAAGTAGATTTTCTCATTTTTATCAATTATTAGACTTACTTTTAGCTACTTCTTAATCGTGTCTTACACAGTACTATGTGTTAGAGGCAGAGAGTTAGGAAGAGATAAACATTATCATTGGTCTTTTAAGTGATTTTCTTTTTATTTACAGCAATATGAATGGTGTCTAATACCATTATAAAGTGGTTCTTTGCTTTCAGTTTATTTTTCATTTCCTTCAAAGTCTTCCTTTTCAGCAAATAGTTAGAAACCACTAATCACACACCCTCACTTATTTAGAATTCACTCCACACACACCATCACTCATTTGTTTATAAATACATCACTCCATCTTAGGAAGATAAATTAATCACAAACAACACCCCCCAAACGACAAAAATCTCTAAGAGGTTGCTTAAGTACATATAGTACACCTTCACTTCATCAGCTTACGAGCCCCGAGTTGACAATTAATGATATCAATTTAGGAATACTAAATTGACCAAACATTTTGGCGCCGTTGCCGAGGAAGTGAAATTAAGTAGCCATATTCTTAAAAAAAAAAAAAAAATAAGATTTCAAGGAAAGAAGTTGATAACCTATCAAAGTATGCTCTCCTCTTGCACTTAGAGTGATCTAGAGGATCAGAAAAGAGAAAGTTATTGATTTAGTAGTTTCTTGAGTATGCTCTCTTCTTGCACCTAGAGTGAACTGGAAGATCAGAAAAAGAACTATTAACTTGACTTGAAGAAAAAAAAAATGACATGCATAGAGCTAGAGATTCTAGAGGAAGGTTTTTAGCTAGAGCTCGAGGTTCAATTTTTACAA